>JAOWBW010000764.1:0-269751 GCA_026119855.1 Campanula takesimana | reverse complement strand
CAAGGCATGTTTGAGGCGGCCATGAAGGCCATACATGATCAAGGTCCGAGGGTAGAGCAAGCACTATTGGGTTTTGAGCAAACATGCGCAGCGGAATTAAAACCCAAAAGCCTAGATCCGATCACGATGATTAAATTAATACGAGGATGAATTTAGAACACTAACCGTGACGGAGCTTTAAATTCTGATATCTTCAATCTTTGGTTCTTCGCGCTTCTTCGAATCACGAACGCAGGAACGACCGCAACACTTGGATCACGAACTTTGAAGGAGTTGATGCCAACGCCCTCTATGTTTATCCACACGCGAACAAATATCTAGAACGATTCTAGATCTGGATTGCTAGACCCATTAGAAAACACGCTTTTCTAATCTTCAAAGGCTATATGATTTTATTGGTGTTCTTGAGCTTTTGATTCTCAATCTAAACTCAAGAATATGTTTCTCAAACACATGGAGGCTACCAATAATGATACAATATCAATCCATACTGATTAGGGTTAAGAGAGAGGTATTTAAACTTATTAGTCCTAAACCTTTTAGGAGAAATAGGTCAAAACCCGTCAAAACACGAAATCAGATTTTGGCCCAAACAGGGCCTGCTCGGCCGAGTCTTATAAGGTGCTCGGCCGAGCACCTCTGTGTCAAAACTTTCTGTTTCTCATGCTCGGGCCGAGTCCTTTGAGGTGCTCGGCCGAGCACCAGCAAAAAGTCATTTTTAGCCTTTTAAACAATTCGTTCTTTTGTGTGTGACCCCATAGGATTATATTAAGTTGGCAATGAGTCCAACCAAGGTCAAACTCATAAATCATGAGCGGACTCTAGCAAGCCATCATGACTACCCAATTAATATAACTTAAAGAAGTTCGTAATCCTCAATAGAATATATCACAATCCTTTTGTCTCAACGATATCATATTGAACATAAGTCATGGTCCATGTCAACTTATATTGTTCAATGCTTTCTCGATCTTGAGTAGATTGATAATGAGAAAATGGTATTGATCTCATCAATTCATTTGAGCGCGCGCCACGCATTTCATCAATCTCACTCCACGAGAGGCCTAAGCAGATATCTCTCTTGAGAGAGGGACAAATCCCATATTGACTTATTACCTTTCCCTACATGAATCCGATTATGCCAATCGTAGCCTTTATAACCACCCGTTAGGGTGACGTTTGAGTACGTCAAACATAATGTTCATCATGTGGAAGACTGTAATAATCTCAGGTCTAAGGATATCAATGATATAACTATTATGAGATTTAATTATGACATTTGACCATGACATAAATCTCATAGGTGGGTCATGTACAGTACATGGTCACCAACATGTACCCCATAAGCTTAATCTGTATCTAATACACATGATCAGCACATGATCATCAATTAAACTTATACTAGTTCTTCATAAGTTCTAGGGACGGGGATTATTATAATAAACATGTAAAACATATTATAATCCAAGGTTGTTATCTCCAAAACAAATGATGTAACGTAAGGCCTTTCTCAAGGGCCTAGAGCATAATTCCAACAAGCACCACCCCGTTATGGATTGGAGCAATTTCTGAAGTTGAAACCGGTTGAATTCAATGGGGAACCCGATGTTCGGAAAGCTGAGTTATGTATTGAGTCTATGGAGAAGATTTATGATGTATTTGGGTGTTCGGATGAGGATAAGGTCCGGTTCGCGCTTACAAGCTTGTGGGAGCCGCCGAGCATTGGTGGAAGTGTTAAAGCTACTTGGGATGATACTCGCACGGTGTATGCGTGAGAGTTGTTTGTGCGCAAATTCAAGGAGCATTTCATTCCGGTTGTTGATCAAAACCGAAAGGAGATCGAGCTACTCAACTTGGAGCAAGGTGTGTCGTCTATAGCACAATACTCGGCTAAGTTCATAGAATTAGCCCGTATTGCGACTATTTGGTGAGGACCGAGGAACAAAAGGCTATGAGATTCATTCGGGGATTGAAGACCTCCATCCGTCCGTACTCAACTTATTGCCCAACGATTGTGACATTCCAAGATGCGGTGGACCGAGCCTACTTAATAGAGCAAGATATTGGGGAGCATAAAAGGAAGACCGAGGTGGCTAACCTGAGTAAGCAAGGAGCGCAGAGCAAGTCACAACCAAGGATTGATAATCGAGGTAACTTTGGGGGACAATCTCAGTCCCGAGGGCAAACCGATTCCAAGGAACCCGAGTACCACTTCCGGGAACCAAGGGAGCCAAATGAGGAAGCCTTGCCTTTTGTCAGAAGGTAGGCCATGCGGAGGATAGGTGTTGGAAAAAGCAAGGCAAGTGTACCAATTGTGGTGAAATGGGGCACTTTGCGAGAGAGTGCACGAGGTATCGAGGTCAGTCATCCGGGTCAGGAGTTGGTAATATCAGGGTCAGAAAAGGATGCCGCTGGGAAGCCCAGAGTTCAAGGAAGGGTATTTGCCATGAATCAACAACAAGCTACTGATGATCCATCTGTTATTGGAGGTATTGTTTCTGTGTCTAATGTGAGCGCACGAGCGTTAGTAGATCCAGGATCATCTCATTCATACATTTCTGTGCAATTTGCTTCCATGTTAAATGCTGCATTCGAGTCTTTACCGTACGTGCTAGAGGTGTCGACCCCTATAGGAGAATGCTTGATTTCTGATCGAGTCTTTCGTGCTTGTGATGTGGTTATTTGCGGTCGAGTCCTTTGTGCGGATTTGGTAGTTCTTCCTATCCAAGACTTTGATGTCATTTTGGGAATGGATTGGTTGAGTAAGTTTCATGCTTCTATTGATTGCCGTAAGAAAACTGTTACTTTTTCTATTCCGATGTGCCTAAATTTGTGTTGAGGCTTGTCCTCTGAGTAGAAAGGTTCGCTTGATTTCTTTTATGAAGCGAGAAAATTATTGCATAGTGGTTGTGAGGGGTATTTGCTAGTGTTCTTGATACTAGGAAAGAATCCCTAGTTTTGATAGTGTTCGGGTAGTTCGGGAATTTCCCGATGTTTTCTCTACCGAGTATGATATGCCTCCCGATCGTGATTGAGTTTTGTATAGATATTTTGCCGGGTACGGCTCCGATTTCGAAAGCACCTTATAGGTTAGCTCCCGCTGAATTGAAGGAATTAAAGGTTCAATTGCAAGAGTTGCTTGATCGAGGGTTTATCCGCCCTAGTGTTTCCCCGTGGGGAGCACCGGTTTTGTTTGTACGGAAGAAAGATGGTTCGTTGAGATTGTGTATAGATTACCAGAAGTTGAATCAGGTTACGGTGAAGAACAAGTATCCTCTACCGCACATCGATGATTTATTTGATCAGCTTCAAGGGTCCGTGGTTTTCTCTAAGCTTGATTTGAGGAGTGGGTACCATCGGTTGAAGGTTCGATCGGAGGATATTCCGAAGACTGCTTTTCGCACTCGGTATGGTCATTATGAGTTTTGGTTATGCCGTTTGGGTTGACTAACGCGCCGGCCGTGTTTATGGATTTGATGAGCCGTGTTTTCCATCCTTATCTTGATTCCTTTGTGGTGGTTTTCATCGACGACATTCTTGTTTATTCGAAATCTCGAGCGGAGCACGAGCAGCACTTGAGAACAGTTTTATCCGTTCTTGCGAAGGAGAAATTATTTGCGAAGTTCAGTAAATGCGAATTTTGGCTCGAGAAGGTGTCATTTCTGGGTCATGTGATTTTGAAAGACGGTATTTCGGTGGATCCTTCAAAGATTGAAGCTATAGTGGATTGGAAGAGACCCGAGTCAGTGACCGAGATTAGAAGTTTTCTTGGTTTAGCCGGTTATTACCGAAGATTTATCGAGGGATTTTCGAGGATTGCTACTCCGATGACGCAGTTGACCCGAAAGAATGTTCCGTTTGTGTGGACCGAGAAATATGACAAGAGTTTCGAGGAATTGAAGAAGAGGTTGACTACTGCACCGATCTTGACTTTGCCTAATGGGAGCGATGGCCTAGTGATTTACAGTGATGCTTCGAAAGAGGGTTTGGGTTTGTGTGTTGCTGCAGAATGGGAAAGTAATTGCGTATGCTTCGAGGAAGTTGACCCCGAGTGAGCAGAATTACCCGACTCATGATATGGAGTTAGCGGCTATTGTATTTGCGTTGCACAAATGGAAGCACTACCTTTATGGGGCGAAGTTTGAGATTTTTACCGATCACAAGAGTTTGAAGTACCTATTCTCTCAGAAGGAATTGAACAACCGACAGCGTCGATGGATGGAATTGTTGAAGGATTATGATTGCACGATTTCTTATCATCCGGGGAAGGCGAATGTGGTAGCCGATGCGATTAGTAGAAAGTCTTATGTGGCTTCGATGATGGTCCGTGAATGGAAAATGCTTGAGGATGTTCGAGATTGGTTTCCTCGTGAATCGAGACATGGGGATATTTTTGCGAATATTAGGGTATCTCCGACCCTAGTTCAAAGAATAAAGGAAGCTCAGAAAGAAGATCCCGAGTTGGTGAAAAAATGGGTAAATTGAAAGAAAAGAATTTCGAGGATTTTTCATTGAGCTCGAGTGGAATTTTGACTTTCCGTGGTCGTTTTGTGTGTTCCAGATGTTGATGGAATTAAACAGAGAGTTCTTGATGAGGGCCACAAATCGAGGTATACTATTCATCCGGGTAGTACGAAGATGTATCAGGATTTGAAGCAACAATTTTGGTGGATTAATATGAAAAGGGAAATAGCCGAGTATGTATCGAGGTGTTTTAACGTGTCAGCAGGTCAAAGCAGCATCAGAGACCCGCGGGATTGCTTCAGCCGTTAGAGATTCCCGAGTGGAAATGGGAGCATGTGACTATGGATTTCGTTACGGGATTGCCTCGTACCCGTAGGAAGTATGACAGTGTTTGGGTAATAGTGGATAGATTGACCAAGAGTGCCCATTTCTTGCCTATTGACATCAGATATTCGATGGAGAAGCTTGCGACCCTTTATATTGATGAGATTGTGAGATTGCATGGGGTTCGGTTAGCATTGTGTCAGATCGAGACCCGAGGTTTACTTCTAGATTCTGGAAGGCGTTTCAGGAAGCTTTGGGTACAGATTTGCGATTCAGTACTGCTTTTCATCCCCAGACCGACGGTCAATCCGAGAGGACTATTCAGATTTTGGAGGATATGTTGCGAGCGTGTTCGATAGACTTCTCCGATTCTTGGGATTCACACCTACCGTTAGTGGAGTTCTCTTACAACAACAGTTATCAGGCTAGTATTGAGATGGCGCCGTTTGAGGCCTTGTATGGAAGAAAATGTAGATCGCCTATTGTTGGGATGAGGTCGGTGAAGCGAAAGTTTTGGGTATTGATTTGCTTCGGGATTCGGTTGAGAAAGTTAGAGTTATCCGGAATAGATTGAAGACAGCCCAGAGTCGACATAAGAGCTATGCAGATAACCGCAGGCGAGATCTTAGTTTTCAGACCGGTGATTTGGTATTCTTGAAGGTATCTCCGAAAGTGGGTATTCGTAGGTTTGGGAAGAAAGGCAAATTGGCTCCGAGGTTTATTGGCCCGTTTGAGATTTTGGGAAAGGTTGACTTCTAGCGTATCGTCTTGCGTTACCGCCATCTTTCGGACCGATTGCACAACGTGTTCCACGTTTCTATGCTTCGGAAGTATGTTCATGATCCGTCTCACGTGTTACCGAGAGATACCGGAGGATATTGATCCCGATATGTCTTATGAGGAACGACCGGTTCGGATCTTAGATTCTAAAGTCCAAGAGTTGAGGAGCAAAAGCATTTCATTGGTTCGAGTTCTTTGGAGGAATCATAACATCGAGGAGTCGACTTGGGAGCTCCGAGATGAGATCGAGAGGAAATTTCCGTGGCTTTTTGTTTAAGGTGAGTCTCGTTAAAATTCGGGTCGAATTTTCTTTAAGGGGGAGTGAATGTCACGACCCGAAATCTAGGCTCTATTTTATTAGTAATTAAATGATTTTTATTTAATTATTTGCTTATTTATTTATTTTATTTATTTTTTAAATATTATGTGTGCAATTTATGTGTTATTATAATTATGCCTAGCATTTTATTCGAGTTATTTGGGCTTGTGTGGAAGTGTTGGGTCTTAATTGTTAGTCGGGAGTGTAAGTATTTGTGCTAGTTAGTGGGGGAAGGGGGCTAGGTGTAACATTTCATTTTCTTCATCTTCTCCCTACTCACCTCCCTCACCCTATCACCCTCCCCATTCTTCTCCCAGCAACAACTCCGTCTCACTCTAGCTTTTGGGGTAAGTTTTCTTCTCCTTCTTCTCTCTTCATTTTCTCCTTCTTCCTCTCATCTTCTCACATTTCTTAAAACGTGAAACATGTTTAGATCGTCGATAGGGTCGTAGGAAGCCAAAAAGAATCGAAATCCATCAACTTTGAGAATTTGCAAGTAAGTTACTTTTCCCCCATTTTAATGCTAAAATGTTCATATCATGTTTAGATATTGTTTGATGTGTTACATTTGAAGTTTGGATGAGTTTTGATTTTGTTTGGAATTTATTTGGGTTTTTGATCAAAAATGGTGAAATCTTGAATGTTGGGTTTGATTCATGATTTTGGTTGTTAAATGCTGTTTTAGGAGTCTTTTTAGACTTATAAGTTGTTTTGGCACTTTAGTATATGAGTTGGAATGTTGGATTTTGGGTTGATTGTGTTTTGGGTTTGAAAATGGAAGAACCCATGTTGTTCTTCCCGATTTCTGGAAATCCAGAGCATTGTGCGACCGCACAAAACTTCCTGGGCGGCCGCGCATCTTTCTGAAAGCTTTTGTTCTTGTTTTGAGACCTTTTGGGCGACCGCACATACCCTTTTGGGCGGCCGCACAGTCCTCTGAAAAATTATTATATTTGTTATTTGGTGTGGTTGAAGATCGTGTTTTGGTCTAGGTCTTTGGTGTCCTTCTAGTTGACCCTAGTGAACATTGTTGTATACTTTAGTGATAGAATTGGGTCCTTTGTGATCAAATATGTGTTTGAAATGCATTAATGGTGAATTGGGATTTTGAAGCACCTTTATTGTGCATTGTTTGTTCATTTCATCTTCTTGGTGATTAATTGGCATGATTCCCTACTTTGGAATCCTTTGTTGTTTATCGTGCTAGTATTTTATTACTTAGCCTTTACGTGAAAGTCCAGCTGGTATTTTGTGTGTGTTTGGGCGATGGGAAAGATTATAATGGCAAAGCCAAGTCCATTATAATGTTGACCATTGTTTTGCCCCCTTCTTTACCCCTTCTCCAGATTGGCCTTGGAAAGGATAAGTCAGCGTTCCTTTGTGAATGTATCTAGCTAGCGGGCATGACTTTGTGTCATGGTCCTTGTCCCTTGTGACACTTTTATGGTTATTGGTTCCGGTACCGGGGTTTTCTCTTCGGCTTTCATGCCATTATGAAGATGATGATTGTTGATTATTGAAGCTGCGCAGCGATCCTTTATTTGGATGTTCCGGTTTGGAAAACCTTGGCTATATCCTTTGTTATGTGTTTATTTCCGCTGCTATCTGCTATATGATAAATGCTATGTGCTATGTGATATTTATTATTGCTTATTGCTTATTGCATCATAGCATGTCATGTAGTTGCATTAGTAACTTATTGAGATTTATCTCACCCCCTTTCTTTTATCTTTGTTTTTCCTTAACCCCCCCCCCAGGTGCTAAGGATTAGTCTCGCTGATCACGAGAAAGAGGACGTCGAGTGTGGATCCGTTCTTGGGGAAGTTATAGGTTGGTTTACATTATATCAATGTGTAACCTTTTGGGGATATTTGTACCAAACATTGACGTCATTTTTTTTGTATTTTGTTGGGCATAAACTTGTGGGTTTATGATAGTTGTAATTAGTTTTTATCAAACTTGGTTTTGTAAAACTTTGATCATTACCCTTTTGGTATCAAATGAAATTTTTAACTTCAGTATTATCATAGTTTGGTTTTAGAGTCGACGTCCAGATCGCGGTCCCGGGGCCCGCGGGGTCCGGGGTCGCGACAGAGATTCTTATCCATTCCATGCATGTTAGAATTCATCACAAACTGATTATAACTTTTAGGCAATGAATTAAGAATGAGATCCGTGGCTAGCTCCAATGGGATTGGATAGCCAAGTTTCTCAAGGTGCTCTACATAACCTTTCATTTTCAGCATGTGAGGACTCACTTGTTGCCCTCCATTCATTTTGCAAGTAGTGAGTGCAACACATGTGTCTTGTTGCTCTGCCTAGCTTGCTCTTGAAACATGGCTCTTAACTCCACGCCTATCTCATAGGCTTCCAAATGTTCCAAACTTTGTTGGAGTTTTGAGCACATAGTAGCAAGCATGAGACAACTTACATCTCTATAATCATTACGATGTTTCTTGTAACTGTCTCTTTCTGCCCTAGGGGCAGTAGGTTCTGGTTCAGCAGGAAGAGGCCCGTCGAGAATGTACAACTTATCTTCTTGCCTTAGAACAATTCTTAGGCTACGGATCCAATCCATAAAGTTAGTACCATTCTCTTGGAGCTTATCCTTCTCAAGGATCGATCGCAACGAAATTGATTGAGTGTTAGTAGTCATTATCTACAAATATGCAAAATTTCCAAAATTTAATAAGTACCGGTTTTCATTAAGAAATAAACAATGTATTTTTCAAACAAAATACTCCCACTAAATTATATAACCTTCATATACATCCAATGTATTGTTGGGTTTCCAAGTAACATGCGCAGCGGAATATAGCAATTAAAATTTTATGAAACCCAAAGCTATGGATCCGTTCATATTATTAAATCAAATACAACACAATGAATAAAGGATAAAACTAACCCTTGATGGCTATCAAAGTTTTCTTTGGTCTTGGTGGAGAAACTTTAAGCTTTATCACGGACAAAATCACGAACTTTGTAGATGATAAAATTCACCCTCTAGCGGTGTCCACACTTCAAATGAATATCAAGAGGCTCCTTGATCTTCGTTGCTAGACCAATAATTATGAAACACACTTTCACAATTCAATAAAGAACTATATGGAATTTATTTGTGAATTATTTTGTTCCTCAATCAATGATATCTTAGAACAAAAGAAAATCTCTCTCAAACTCTTTGAGACTCACAAAAGTACTACCAAGGATGGTCTGGGCGAATTGAGGTTTTATACACAATTAAGACCTATTCCAAATAGGTAACTTGTGCCAAAAACCTTTCTTAATCGAATTAGGAATTATTCTGCCGCCTAGACCAAGCGCCCGCCCGGTACCACCCGAGCGCCCGCTCATTTGACCAGAAGGTCCAGGCCTTTTAAGAAATCATTCGGGCGCCCGCCTGGTTCATCCCAAGCGCCCGCTTGGTTGACCAGGAAGCCCAGAATAATTCCAGAAATTCCCTTGAGGTCCTTCGACCCTAAATTTCAATACAGTCCTTTTATTTAAGATTCGTTCTATTGTGTGTGACCCTCTAGGATTATACTAAGTTGGCAATGGGCTCAAACATGATTCCATAAGATATGATTAGGTTCTAGCAAACCGTCATACCTACCCAAATAGTATAACTAGATACAAGTTCGCATTCTTTTAGAATATGTCACAATCCTTTTGTCCACAATGTCATTGAACACAAGTCATGGTCAAACAATCAACTTGTCTTGTTCAATACTTTCTCGATTCCGAATATGTTGATAATTCAAATGCTATTGATCCAATCAATCCATTTGAGTCCGGCCGAACATTTCATCAACATCATTCCTTCGAGGGGCCCAAGCTTGACATCTCTCCGTGGAGGGACAAATCCATTTAGCTTATTATTCTTCCCACGGGAATCCGATTATGCCAATCATACCCTTTATAACTACTCGGTTAAAAGTAGCGTTTGAATATGTCAAACATAATGTTCATCAAGTGGAAGACTATAATAACTTCATGTCTAAGGATTCAAATGACATAACTAATATGAGATATATGTACGACATAGACCATGACATAAATCTCATACAGCGGGTCATGTCCAGTACCTTGTTCCAAACAAGTACCCATAAATCTAACATGATCATCCCATGATCATTTAGCCTTTATACTAGTGCTTAATAAGTACTAGGGATGGGGATTATTATAAGTAAACATGAACAACAATAATAATCAAAACATCTCTTTATTGATATGAAGTAAATGATAACAATTACAACGTTTATTAAACGTGCCTAGGGCACCACTACCAACATGTATAATATAATTTAACTGGGCTAAGATCCATCTTTAATTTAACTTTTGAGTCCACGGAGGCGGACCGCTCAAAACTAAATTAATTAGGTAGACAATCATGTCAATCATATCCCATATGATTCTTAGATCCTTTTATGAGATTTTGAGAAATCCAATTTCAAAAAACATGTATAATATCATCTTTTGCCTAGGCCCAAAACCGTTTTGACGCCTAATTAAGTCCAACCATTTTAAACGCATAGGAACCATTCAATTTAATGCACCTTGCGGAGGCAAGCCCACATTAAATTAATGAACCTCATCTTGCTCATACATGAATAAAATGAATGCACCTCGCGGAGGCGAACCCACATCAAGATTACACATGTATGAACAAGTGTTTTAATCATGGCATGGCAATGAAGGACTTAAAACTTTCTTTGAAGGTTCATCACATATAGCATATAACACATTTATGAGCACATAATATAAACATGTTACACATCAAGTTTAGCCACTAAATTAATCCCATTAATTTAAGCATGATATTTATGTGTCATTAGTTTCTCTATAATTATGACGATGAGACTATTTCAACTTTGGTCATTATCTCCAAATCAAGACAACAAGAAGTGCGGTCGAACTCAGCCATTAGGCAACCACAATCCCGCACTAATTCAAGAAACCGAGAAAGTAGTCCATGTGGCCGAAACTAAGCAATAGATGGTCTCGATGAACGTAGGCCAATTGCATCCACAATTCCACATGGATCTCCAATCTTTGAATCAAGAACTTTGTTTCTCAATTTTAGCAATTATGAACTCTTCATAATTCTAACTTCGTTTTATCTTTGAAACTTTGATTGCGATCAATTTTAGGAAACACAATCTCGATGAACGCAGATTAGCCATCCAAAACTTGAACCAATCTAGGAATCACAAGACTAAAACAAATAGGAAAATCAAACCCCAAAATCCACACACCAACCAACTACCCAAAACCCATTCCAGATCAGCAAGTCTGGACTGGTTCTGTTACTGGTTTTGTTGAATTTTATCAAAAATTCCATATTCAGATTTTAACCAAAATCAGAACAATTCTGAAGAGAGAACGCCCGCCTGGTATTGACCGAGCGCGCGCCTGAATCAAGCGGCCGCCTGGTCCCCAGCGAGCGGGCGCCTGTTTGGTCAGAATGGTACAGAATTTTAAAGTTCGAAAATTTTTGTCTCAAAATTATTTTCCCCGATTATTAAAACTTTGATCTGATCAAAAATCAATAATCGAAATAATTCAGAATCCACCATAATTTTTATTGCGATTGAATCGTGCGATTAAAGTTGCAAATCAATAAACCACATAAAATCACAAAACACATAAAACATATAATCCAATATTCATATCATGCTAGGCACATAAACAATTTATATACATATAACATGATCCAAGTATTGAATTAATCAACATGAACGGGGCTCTGATACCACTGTTGGGTTTCCAAGTAACATGCGCAGCGGAATATAGCAATTAAAATTTTAAGAAACCCAAAGCCATGGATCCGTTCATATGATTAAATCAAATACAACATAATGAATAAAGGAGTAAACTAACCCTTGATGACTATCAAAGTTTTCTTTGGTCTTGGTGGAGAAACTTGAAGCTTTATCACGGACAAAATCACGAACTTTGTAGATGATAAAATTCACCCTCTAGTGGTATCCACACTTCGAACGAATATCAAGAGGCTCCTTGATCTTGGTTGCTAGACCAATAATTATGAAACACTCTTTCACAATTTAATAAAGAACTATATGGAATTTATTTGTGAATTATTTTGTTCCTCAATCAAGGATGTTTAGAACAAAATAAAATCTCTCTCAAACTCTTTGAGACTCACAAAATCACTTGTTTTCATGGTCTGGCCGAATTGGTTTTTATACAATTTAGACCTATTCCAAATAATAGGTAACTTGTGCCAAAAACCTTTCCTAATCGAATTAAGAATTTTTCTGTCGCCAGACCGCCCGCCTGTCTGGTCCCCGGCCGCGCTTATTTTACCAGAAGGTCCAGTTATTTTAGAATTCATTCAGGCACCCTCCTGGTCCAACCCAAGCGCCCGCTCGGTTGACCAGGAAGCCCAGAATTCATTCAGAAATTCCTTTGAGGTCCTTCGACCCTAAATTCCAATATGGTCCTCTTATTTAATATTCGTTCTATTGTGTGTGTGACCCTCTAGGATTATACTAAGTTGGCAATGGGGTAAAACATGATCCCATAAGATATGATTAGGTTCTAGCAAACCGTCATACCTACCCAAATAGTATAACTAGATACAAGTTCGCATTCCTTTAGAATATGTCATAATCCCTTTGTCCACGATGTCATTGAACACAAGTCATGGTCAAACAGTCAACTCGTCTTGTTCAATACTTTCTCGATTCCGAATATGTTGATAATTTAAATGCTATTGATCCAATCAATCCATTTGAGTCCGGCCGAACATTTCATCAACATTATTCCTTCGAGGGGCCCAAGCTTGACATCTCTCCGTGGAGGGACAAATCCATTTAGCTAATTATTCTTCCAAACGGGAATCCGATTATGCCAATCATACCCTTTATAACTACCGTGTTAAGGTAGCGTTTGAATATGTCAAACATAATGTTCATCAAGTGGAAGACTATAATAACTTCATGTCTAAGGATTCGTATGACATAACTAATATGAGATATATGTACGACATAGACCATGACATAAATCTCATACAGCGGGTCATGTCCAGTACCTTGTTCCAAACAAGTACCCATAAATCTAACATGATCATCCCATGATCATTTAGTCTTTATACTAGTGCTTAACAAGTACTAGGGACGGGGATTATTATAAGTAAACATGAACAACAATAATAATCAAAACATCTCTTTATTGATATGAAATAAATGATAACAATTACAACGTTTATTAAACGTGCCTAGGGCACCACTACTAACAATAATAATCTTTGTCCCTAGAGCTTGTTAAGCACTAGTATAAAGGCTAAATGATCATGGGATGATCATGTTAAATTTATAGGTACTTGTTTGGAACAAGGTACTGGACATGACCCGCTGTATGAGATTTATGTCATGGTCTATGTCATATATAAATCTCATATTAGTTATGTCATTTGAATCCTTAGACATGAAGTTATTATAGTCTTCCACTTGATGAAGATTATGTTTGACATATTCAAACGCTGCCTTAACACAGTAGTTATAAAGGGTATGATTGGCATAATCGGATTCACGTAGGGAAGAATAATAAGCTAATTGGATTTGTCCTTCTTCGGAGAGATGTCAAGCTTGGGCCCCTCGAAGGAATGATGTTGGTGAAATGTTTGGCCAAACTCAAATGGATTGATTGGATCAATGTCATTTGGATTATCAACATATTCGGAATCGAGAAAGTATTGAACAATACAAGTTGACTTATTGACCATGACTTGTGTTCAATGACATCGTGGACAAAGGGATTATGACATGTTCTAAAGGAATGCGAACTTGTATCTAGTTATACTATTTGGGTAGGTATAACGGTTTGCTAGAACCTAATCATATCTTATGAAACCATGTTTGAGCCCATTGCCAACTTAGTATAATCCTAGAGGGTCACACACAATAGAACGAATCTTAAATAAGGACTATATCGGTATATTGAGTCGAAGGACTTTGGAGGAATTTGGAAATTAGGGAAATCTGGGGCAGGTGTGCGACCGCACAAAAGGGTTTGGGCGACCGCACAACATGGCTCAAAAAGTACCAGAACCTTCCAGATAGATGTGCGGCCGTACAGGTTGTTTTGGGCGGCCGCACACCATATCGGGACTGGCTTCCTGATTTGATTTGGAAAAGAATTTTGGACGGGTTTAGACACAAGTTTCCTATTTGGAATAGGTCTAACTTGTATATAAACAGCAAAATTCAGCCAGAATCAAAGCTAATGCTATTTTGAAAATCTCAAAGAGTTTGAGAGAGGTTTTATTTTGTTCTAAGACATCCTAGATTGAAGAACAAAATAATACACAAATAAAATTCCATATAGTTCATATTAATTGTGAAAACGTGTTTCACAATTTTGGTCTAGCAACCAAGATCAAGTGTTCTTGATATTCGTTCGTGGTGTGCATACCGCTAGAGGGTGAAACTTATCATCTTCAAAGTTCGTGATTCTTACTATGTTCGTGATCAAGGTTTCAACCTCCATCGAATTCAAGGTTTCAAAAATCAAAGGCATCAAGGGTTAGTATTCTAGTATTCATCATATTATATTTGACTTAATCATATGAATGGATCTATGGGCTTTGGATTTCATTAAATTTTAAATGCTTAATTCCGCTGTGCATGTTACTCAGAAACCCAACATTGGTATCAGAGCCCCATTCATGTTGATTATTTCAATACTTAGATCATGTTGTGTGTATATAAATTGTTTGTATGCCTAGCATGATATGAATATTGGATTATATGATGTTTATGTGTTATATGATTCTATGTGGTTTATTGTTTTACAACTTTAATCGCACTATTGAATCGCACTAAAAATTATGTTGGATTCTGAATTGTTTGATTATTAACTTTTGATTGGATCAAAGTTTTAATAATCGGGGAAAACAATTTTGAGACAAATTTCGAACTCTGAAAATCATTCTGATGCTACTGTGCGACCGCACAAAAAAACATGGGCGGCCGCACATGTTTGGGCGACCGCACAGTCTTTCTTGGGCGGCCGCACAATGATGGTCAGAAGCTGGAATTTTGAGGTAGGTCCGACCGGACCAAAGTAAGGACCCGGCCGGACCTTCTGGTCTGGGCTGGGGTTCTTTTTGGGTCGCGGGGTGGATTTAGTTGGTTTGAATTCCTATTTGTTTTAGTCGTTTGATTCTGAGATTGATTCAAGGTTGGATGGCTAATCTACGTTCATCGAGATTGTGTTTCCCAAACTTGATTGCAATCAAAGTTTCAAAGATAAAACGAAGTTAGAATTATGAAGAGTTCATAATTGCTAAAATTGAGAAACAAAGTTCTTGATTCAATGATTGGAGATCCATGTAGAATTGTGAATGCAATTGGCCTACGTTCATCGAGACCATCTATTGCTTAGTTTCGGCCACATGGACTACTTTCTTGGTTTCTTGAATTAGTGCGGAATTGTGGTTGCCAATGGCTTAGTTCGGCCGCACTTCTTGTTGTCTTGATTTGGAGATGATAACCAAAGTTCAAATAGTCTCATCCTCATAATCATAGAGAAACTAATGACACATATATATTATGCTTAAATTAATGATTATTAATTTAGTGGCTAAACTTGATGCGTAACATGTTTATCTTGTGTGCTCATAAATATGTTGTACGCTATATGTGATAAGCCTTCAAGAAAGTTTTAAGTCTCTTTGCCATGCCATGATTAAAACACTTGTTTATGCATGGGTAATTTTGTGTGGGCTCGCCAAAGCGAGGTGCATTGATTTTATTCATGTATGAGCAAGATGAGTGAATAAGAGTTTCCTATGCGTTTAAAATGGTTGGACTTAATTAAGCGTCAAAACAGTTTTGGGCTTAAGGCAAAGATGAGATTTAACATGCTTTTTGAAATTGGATTTCTTAAAGAATCTCATGAAAAGAACCGAGAGTCATATGAGATATGATTGACAAGAGTTATCTACCTAATTAATTTGATTTTGAGCGGTGCGCCAAAGCGTACTTAAAATTAAATTAAAGCGGGATCTTAACCCATTTAAATTATACTATACATTGGATGTATAAAGAAGGTTGTATAATTTAGTGGGAGTATTTTTGGAAAATACATTATTTATCTCTTTAATGAGATTGGTACTTGTAAAATTTTGGAAATTTTGCATAAGTTGTAGATAATGACAACTTAAAATCGTTGTGATCAATCCTTGATAAGGATAAGCTTCAAGAGAATGGTACAAACTTCATGGATTGTGATCAATCCTTGATAAGGATAAGGCAAGAAGATGGGTTGTAAATTCTTGATGGGCCTATTCCTAAAGAACCCAATGCCGGAATAGACAATCACAAGAATCATGAGTATGATTCTGGGAATGTGAGTTGTCTCATGCTCGCGATTATGTGCTCAAAACTCCAACAAAGTTTAGAACTTGTGGAAGCTTATTAGATAAGCGTGGAGTTGAGTTACATGTTTCAAAGAGCAATCTAAGCAAGAGAGGTATTAAACCATTGTTGCATTCACTTCTTGCAAAAGGAGTAAAGGGAAACAAGTGGAACCACACATGCTTAAGATAAAAGGCTACGTAGAGCATCTTGAGAAACTTAGCAGTCCAATTGAATTGGAGCTAGCCATGGATCTTATTCTTAATTCACTGCTAAAGAGTTATAATCACAAATCACTTTGTGATGAACTATAACTTGTATGAATGGATAAGAATCTCTCCGAGTTGCATGATATGCTGAAAACTGCGGAGATGAAGATGATGGAGAAAGGTTCTCCAGTGCTCATGGTTCATGATAGGAAAAGGGCCAAGTGCCAAAGAAAGGTAAGACAAGCGTTGTCAAACCTAAAGGAAATAATTATGGCTAAATAAAATAATAACTCTTATTGATGCAATTTGGTAAAATGGCAATTGGATTGACCATTTAGAATTGTAGTAAAAAATTTTGGACGATCAATAAAAGAGAATGGTAGTGGGACTACCACTCGGAATATTTATGTTATAAATCAATCTTTCTAAATTTAATTATTGGGTATTGGATACCGGATGTGAATCCCACATTTGTAAAATTTGCAATAATTAGTAAATTGAAAGACTACGTATAGTAAAGTTTGATCTATGAATGGTAATGATGCAATGGTTGCAACATTATTCGTAGAACACTTGTAAAGTGACTTTACTCATGAAGTAGAAAATATTATTTTGTTATAAGATAATGAAAGATATTTATTTCTTATTTGGAATAAGAAAGGTGTTTTATTTATTATGATTTACTTAATTGTGTTATCATATAAATAAATTTTATATCCTAAATCTTGAAGAACGAAATAATAACTGAGGATTATAACATAAATAATCAAATTCTTTATGTATTATTGTTTTGATCATATAAATAAGAAATGCATATCTAAAATTCCATGGAACGGAGTTTTAAGTCATATGATTTGGAATCACATGATTTATTCAAATCTTATTACTTGGACCAAGACATCTTTTACTATGAATAGTGAAAGGCTAATATCTTACCTGACCTAATACATATCAATGTATATGGTGCATTAAGTAGCTAAAAGAGAATTTTGGTCGGACTTGGTAAAACTGTTCAAAGATTCTGATTCAATCATGATGATGAATAATTAAACCAAGAATTTGACAGTCATCATTAAAGCTGTGAAAGGGTTTCACAAATTAACTTCACTAAGAACATCATTCTAAATGATGTGTCTACATGGAAGTATAAGAACCTTGTTTGGTATGGTTCATTAGATGACAATGTCAGAATGATCTTCCATTATTTGTTTTGGGGTTATGTATTTGAAACCGCTATGATTACACTAATTTGAGTTCCATCAAAAGAGGTTAAAAGGTGAAAGAAAAACTGGGTTTGTCTTTCATAAAGATTTAAGATGGTGAGACCTTTTGGAAAGGAGTTGTCTGGGACACACTCACATTTAAATCTAATAAATATATTTTCATGGGATATCCTAAGGAAATTTGAGGATAAAATTTTACTCATAAGAAACAAATGGTTTGTTGCTTATGATGATACTTTTCTAGATAAAAGGTTTATCTCTAAAAGAATCAGTGGGAGTTAAACATATTTCGAATGGTTCGAGACCTAGAAAATAGTATTTAACCTATGATGGAAGTTGAACAAGTTTACACAAGGGGTTGTGAAAATCTGTTCAAGATATACAAGTACTTGCACACATGATAAAATACAATCTATTAGAAGAAATCTTGGATATTTCGAAATAGAAAGTATTGAGGTAAAGTTCATTTAGAATGAAGTATTTACCACCTATCAAAGATGCAATATCAACTCCACATTTAGATTAATGGCTTGGAGTCGTAAAATCTATAAGGCAATTCATGTATAATAATCAAGTTTGGAACTTGATCATTCTAACCTAAGGTGTAAAAACCAAAGGAGATGAATGACTTTTCTTGGAGAAAAACTTACATGGGTAGCAAGAAACTTATTAGAATTTTCATAGTCACATGTTCATATTTGAAATATGAAATTTGACAAAATGATATCAAAACAAGCGTTCCTCAACGGGAACTCACTTAAGGATGTACTGGATACAACCTAAAGGTTTTGATAGTCAAGAAAATTCTAAAAGGTATGAAAGTTGCGAAGATTCATTGGATGGATTGAAGCAAGCTTTTGGGAGTTGGAATCTCCGTTTTGATAAGTCATAGAGTTTGGCTTGATCAATAACGAAGATGAATCTTGTATATACAAGAAGATTAGTGGGAGCCTGGTGCTATTCCCTATCTAATATGTGGATGGCATATTGCTCATTGGAAACGACATTCCTACACTTTAATCTGTAAAGATTTGGTTAAGAAAGTGTTTCGCAATGAAGAATATGGATGAAGCCGCTTAAGTCATTGGCATTAAGATCTATGGAGATAGATCAAGGAAGCTGAATGGTTTAAAGCCAATCTACATACATTGACAAAGTCATAAGAAGATTCCGAAAGGAAAATTCTAAGAGAGGACATTTGTCAGTGTTACATGGAGTTTTTCTAAGCAAGACTCAATGTCCTAAAGACAAAAGATGAGCATGAGAAAATGAATGAGATGCCATTTGCTTCGGCAATTAGATCTATGATGCCATGATAAGTACTAAGCCGGATATATCTAATGCTTGGAGCATGATGAGTAGATATCAATCCGACACCCGTGAGATTCACTGGATGGCTATGAGAGCGATTCTTAAAGTACTTTAGAAGAACTAAAGATTCGTTTATGATCTATGAAGGTATGGAAGATGATCTCGGATGCATGCTTCCAAATCAACAAAGATGATAATAGATCGCAATCAGGTTTTGTGCATATGTAAAATAGTGGAACTATAAGTTGGAATGGTTCCAAGCAGAATACATTCACTAATTCTACGACTAAAACTAAGTATATTGCTGCATTGGATGCTGCGATGGAAACTGTTTGGATTAAGAAGTTCGTTGGAGAACTTGAGATGGTTCCTAGTATTGCTAATCCAATAGACATTATTAGTAACAATAGTGGTGCTATTGAATCAAGCAAAGGAACCAAGAGCACATCCCAAATCCAAACACATACTTAGGCGTTTTCTTATCGTTCGAGAAATCGTTGATAAGGGAGACGTAAATATATGCCAAGTACCAAGTAATGATAACGTTGCGGACATGCTAACAAAGGAACTTCCACAAGCTAAACATGATGGTCATGTTGGGTCCAAGGGTATTGGATACCTAGAGATTGGGCCTAGGGCAAGTGGGAGATTGTTGGTGTTGGTGCCCTAGGCACGTTTGTTAAACGTTGTATAAGTTATCATTTTATTCATGATGATAAAGAGATAATAAGATTATTATTGTTGCTTATGTTTGCTTATAATAATCTTTGTCCCTAGAGCTTGTTAAGCACTAGTATAAAGGCTAAATGATCATGGGATGATCATGTTAGATTTATAGGTACTTGTTTGGAACAAGGTACTGGACATGACCCGCTGTATGAGATTTATGTCATGGTCTATGTCATATATAAATCTCATATTAGTTATGTCATTTAAATCCTTAGATATGAAGTTATTATAGTCTTCCACTTGATGAAGATTATGTTTGACATATTCAAACGCTGCCTTAACATGGTAGTTATAAAGGGTATGATTGGAATAATCGGATTTACGTAGGGAAGAATAATAAGCTAATTGGATTTGTCCTTCTTCGGAGAGATGTCAAGCTTGGGCCCCTCGAAGGAATGATGTTGGTGAAATGTTTGGCCAAACTCAAATGGATTGATTGGATCAATGTCATTTGGATTATCAACATATTCAGAATCGAGAAAGTATTGAACAATACAAGTTGACTTATTGACCATGACTTGTGTTCAATGACATCGTGGACAAAGGGATTATGACATGTTCTAAAGGAATGCGAACTTGTATCTAGTTATACTATTTAGGTAGGTATGACGGTTTGCTAGAACCTAATCATTTCTTATGGTTTCATGTTTGAATCCATTGCCAACTTAGTATAATCCTAGAGGGTCACCACAATAGAACGAATCTTAAATAAGGACTATATCGGAATATTGAGTCGAAGGACTTTGGAGGAATTTGGAAATTAGGGAAATCTGGGGCAGGTGTGCGACCGCACAAAAGGGTTTGGCCGGCCGCACAACTTGGCTCAAAAAGTATCAGAACCTTCCAGATAGATGTGCGGCCGCACAGGTTGTTTTGGGCGGCCGCACACCATGTCGGGACTGGTTTCCTGATTTGATTTGGAAAAGAATTTTGGACGGGTTTAGACACAAGTTTCCTATTTGGAATAGGTCTAACTTGTATATAAACAGCAAAATTAGGCCAGAATCAAAGCTAATGCTTTTGCGAAAATCTCAAAGAGTTTAAGAGAGGTTTTATTTTATTCTAAGACATCCTAGATTGAAGAACAAAATAATACACAAATAAAATTTCATATAGTTCATATTAATTGTGAAAACGTGTTTCACAATTTTGGTCTAGCAACCAAGATCAAGTGTTCTTGATATTCGTTCGTGGTGTGGATACCGCTAGAGGGTGAAACTTATCATCTTCAAAGTTCGTGATTCTTACTATGTTCGTGATCAAGGTTTCAAGCCTCCATCGAATTCAAGGTTGCAAAAATCAAAGGCATCAAGGGTTAGTATTCTAGTATTCATTATATTGTATTTGACTTAATCATATGAATAGATCTATGGGATTTGGGTTTCATTAAATTTTAAATGCTTAATTCCGTTGCGCATGTTACTCAGAAACCCAACACTCTCGACAATCTCAGCGAGCTTGTCATTCCACCTTCTCGTGAAGTCAATGAAGGACTCGTTGTCTCTTTGAGTGGTGTTTTCAAGCTCTTTCTTGGTTGGCCGGTGGGTGATGTTGCCTTGGTATTGACTCTTAAAGGTAAGCATGGCGGCGTCCCAATCGAGACGGACTGTGAGCGGGAGAGTAGCATACCAATCCTTTGCCGCCCATCGAGAGTAAGGGGGAAGCATTGTGCGATAACCTTGGGTGAGACCTTCTTCGGCACCATAGCCCAAATGTAAGTCTCGATGTGTGACATAGGACAAGAGTTGCCCTTGAACTTGCTGATGTCGGGCATCTTGAACTTGTCGGGGAGGGAACCCATTATGTTCATGAGAATGGATGACTGATAGAGGCTTGTATCGAAGCCTTTCCCCAAGTTGAGACCGTTGAAGAGTTGATCTATGTAGGCTATGATTGAATCAACCATCTTGGGCTCATTGTTCTCAGTGCTTGGTTCCCCCATTTTCTTGGTACGGGCACTAACATAAGGGCTTTGAAATAAACCCTTAGTCCACTCAGACTCCTCATTATTCTCTTTTCCTTTGCCATTGGCGAGCTTGGTGAGCTTTTCTTTCATTAGCTCCATTTTGGCCTCGTGGGCCTCCCTTTGGTTGTCGAGGTGGGATTGCCAAATGTCATCTTTGCTTTGAGCCTCCTTATTAAGAGTGGAGACTTGTTCTGGGAGAAGTTGGACCATGGTGGATAGTTGCTCAAGAGACATGGTGTTATCGGTGTTGGATCCGCCGGCCATTGATGTTGTCGAAGCTGTTTGAGTGATCTCTTCACGGACTAACTGATTCGCTGAATCCCGGTAAACACGGTAAGTACCAATTGAACCTATATTGAAGAAGAGGCCTGTAACGCCCATCCTTAATTTCGTTAAATATTTGATTTACTTGTTAAATACTTGAACTTGCATATTATGTGCTAGTTTTACTTGGGTTAATTTCTTAACTGCTTTAGAATATTAAGGTGGTTAAATGTTTAGTTTTGACTTTTGGGTCATTTGTGAAAATATGACTTTAGGGGCCTTTTTGTTAAAAGTGAAACTTGAGGGGCCTAGGTGTCATTTTTGAAAAGTTTAAAGTATATCTTGTGTATGCTTCTCTGAGAAAGCATACCTCTCATTTCTTCTCGTTCTTTCTCTGTTCTAAAGCTAGGGTTAGGTTTTTACCATATTCTCGACTTCTCGAGTTTAATTATCCCTCTGTTCTTGATTCTGATCCCAGATAAATATTCATGACGTTGAATAGAGCGTTTCCGGCCGATCAGAAATAAGTTTCCTTGACTTTGATTTCAGACTAGTATGTTATTAGCTCCCCCTTTCTTGTAATAACATTCATATATGTTATTCCTGATACTTGTGCTTGTCAATTTCGTGTTTGGGGCAATTTTTGTGATACTTGTAATTTTGGGACAAAGGGAGTATAACCCTCTGTGTAGAAATGGAAAAATTACACTTGAAATAAATGTTTAAGCTTGTTAGTGCACTCTTGGGCATTCCTTAAGTCTTAGAATGTTAGTAAAGCGTATACTCCTATATTTGGGACGGGAATTAATCACCCTGGGAAAGAAATGAGTATTGGCTGAAAATAGCTCTGTGCAACCGCACAAAATGGCTTGTGCGACCGCCCATCTTTCTGGAAGGTTTTTCAAAGGATTCACCTGTCTAGTGTGCGGCCGCCCGGGTAGGAGTCTGCGACCGCCCATTCCCCTGTTTCCACAAAAAGTGTTCTAACTCGAGAGGAAATGAAACTTTACCCCTCCTAAGGCATATAGCCTTAGTATAAGATGTCCTAGTAAGTATTGTGACACCTTAGGGGCATCAGAAGTGAGACTTGAACATGATTACTCATTGAATTAAAATGAGAACTTAGTCTTAAACATGAACACTTATAGAACTCAAATGAGAACTTAAGTATAAGATTAACAACTCTTTTATATGTCTTATAAGTGCTATGAACAAGCACTAATGTGTTATAATTGTCTTGAAAATAATGTTTGTGCACCTTAGGGGCATTAGAACAAAGTCTTGGACTTGAACATCCAAAGTATAGGATAATGAACTTGAAGTATAAGATGTCTAACTCTTATACATGCTTGAATGTCCAATGATTGGAATGATAACTCGAGTATAAGACAATAAAATCTTGTACATGTCTTAAACATCCCTAGAATTGGATTAAGAACTTGAATATAAGATGATAAAATCTTGTACATGCCTTGAAACCCATACATGTGTATGGTAATGAACTTGAAAGTGCTATGAACAAGCACTAACGTGTATGAGACATGTTCTTGATGTGTATGTGCAAACATTGCATATAGTTGCTTGATAACAATGTGACTTCTTGGTTACTTGAAGCATGTTCCGTGGTGAGCTAGTCCACTACTTTTGGATTAGTTCTACTCCCGTAGTTCAAGTAAATACCTACTTGTGCATTCTTGTGTGAGTCCAGCTGGTCCTTGCTTGTTCGGAGGTATATAGGTTCACGCTTATCATGGGGCTGGGGCCAAAGTGATAATCGGGGATCTATGTATCTGCGCTTGACCCCTTACTACAGGCCATAGTAAGGGCATAGCTTCCTTTATTAGAGCAATACGCCTGATATAAGTGAATCTAAACTCGTGAACACCTCGTGAATCTTGATCTTGGGAATGACACTGGTTACCGGGTCTTCTTATATATACTGCATAAGCGGTTTCTTGATATTGATCGTGATTTGTCAAAGTAATACAAGCTACGACAACAATGGTATTCTTGGGAGGAATAAGGAAGGAAGCAATATCCTTTATAACGTGCTAGCTTAGCCTTATGTGCTACTTGATGAGTGGCTTAGCCTCTCATATACTTGTTACTTGATGATACTTGATACATGATTACTTTAGTATCTACTTGAATTGCATGATAACATGTCATGTAGTTGCATCTAATAGCTTACTGAGATTAATCTCACCCCGTTTGTTATTTAATTGTTTTCCTTAGATCAAAGGAAGGCTAGTAATAGTGCGAAGTGAGGCTCGACATAGCTGGGAGCTTACTACGCAGGTGGTTATTCTTTTGGAATCGTGGTCCTTTTACATTTTGGTGAGGATGATGTATTATGGGTTATGTAACTCTTTATGTTGGGGTAGACAGTCTTGTATAGTACTTGTTGTTGCTAGACATCTTGTAATGCCAGCTTATGTGCTAGGCATTTCTTCCGCTGTGTATAACCATGTTTGATTTTAATTTTCTTGTCTAGAACTCGTGTTGTGAGCTATCTAAGCTCCTTACTCTTGAGTATATATATCATGTCAGTTTGTTAAACAGATGTCATCCCGTTTCTTGTTAGTTTCTTGATTCTCGTTAGTCACGCGCATCCAGGTTCGAGGTTCTATTAGGGGATCTTGGGACCTGAGGGTGTCGCGACCTCGACCCCGCGGGCCGGGAGCACGCGAGCTGGACGTCGACTTAAACAATAAACTCTAAAATAATGGAGATAAAAATTTCCTTTTATACCAAAAGAGGATAACACAAAGTTTTGGAAAACAATTTAACAACGACAATGTACTAGTGTAAGACCCATAAGCTCACACTACAAAATAATAAAATATACAAATCTTAGTGACGTCAAAGTTTGGTACAAATATCCCAAAAAGGTTACACATTTATATAATGTAAACCCACCAATATCAACCTGCCCCAAAAGCTCGAACCCACTCGACGTCCTGTCTCGTGATCAGCGAGTCTAATCCTTTCCACCTGGGGGGGTTAAGGAAAAACAAAGATAAACAGAAAGGGGGTGAGATAAATCTCAATAAGTTACTAATGCAACTACATGACATGCTATGATGCAATAATCAATAATAAATCACATAACACATAGCAATTATCATATATCAGATAGCAGCGGAAATAAACACATAACAAAGGATATAGCCAAGGTTTTCCAACTGATAGAACCAAATAAAGGTCGCTGCGCAGCTTCAATAATCAACCATCAACATCTTCATAATAGCATGAAAGCCGAAGAGAAATCCCCGGTACCGGAACCAATAACAAAGTAATGTGCCACAAGGGCGGGAGCCATGCCACAAAGTCATGCTCCAAACGTCTCAACCAAGGCCAATCTGGAAGAGGAAAATAAGGGCAAAACAATGGTCGACACCATAATGGACTTGGCCGGTGCCATCACAATATCTCACATCGCCCGACACAACCACAAATACCAGCTGGACTTTCAAATAAATGCTAAGTAATAAATACTAGCTTAATTAAACAACTTAGGGTTCCAAATTAGGGAACCATACCAAGGAGTCACCAAGAAAGTGAAATGAACCAACAACACACAATTAAAGTGTTCCAGCAATCTTAACAATGATAACACAATTCCCATATCACATTTGACCACAAAGGATCCAGTTAATTCGAGCACTCAACAAAATTTACTCACTCATCTCGAAGAGCTTAAGGAGAGCTTTAAAACGATAATTTATACACCTAAAATGGAGTCCGTATGAGGGAGATATGGCTCTCGAAAGATTGGACAAAAAGGAAATAAATTTCACACCAGGGGAGAGGGTGCTCGCGCCTACTATGGGAGGGTGCGCGCGCCTCCTGAAGTCAGAAGGAAAATGTGCCAAGAGGTAAGTAAGGGTGCGCGCGCTTCAAATAAAAGGGTCCGCGCGCCTCCATCCAACAGAAGGTTTTTGTTCAAGAGGGGCATAAGGGTGCGCGCGCCTCCTATGGGAGGGTGCGCGCGCCTCCTTGCCCGGAAAGGCAAATTCCGGCCAAAAAATCTGGGTTTCTACCATTAACAACCCAAATCCAAAACAAACCCAATCTTCACCATTTCTAACACTACCAAAATGAACTAAAGTACCTACACAATTTTTGAGCCAAAGGAACTTCAACAACATCATCTAGGAACCTCAATCAAGGGTGATTCAAATACCAAAATTTCACAAAATGAACAAAATGTAAATCATCACAAAATCAACCAAAGAAGCAATAAATGGAAATCATAGTATCATCTAAGCATAGGATGAACATTTTTAGCATCAATGGGGGGAAAAGTAACTTACTTGAATTTTCTCAAAGATGATGGATTTCAAATATTTTTGGCTTCCCACGATCCTATCGACGATCTAAACAAGTTTCACGTTTTAAGAAATGAGAAATAACAAGAGGAAGATGAAGGAAATGTAGAGAGAAGTTAGAGAGAAAAACTTACCATAAACAAGGAGAGAGAGAGAGAGAGAGTTTGCTGGGAATGATGAGGGAGAAGGGGAAGAGTGAGGGAGAAGAGAAGGAGTAGGGAGGGAGTAGTTAAAACCTTTTTCAAAAACTTACACTTAGGCCCCTTCCCAAACTACTAACACAAATACTTACTCTCCCTACTAACAATTAAGACCCAACAATACTATACTAACCCAAATGACCCAAATAAAATGCTAGACATAAATTAATATAACGCATAAAATGCACACATAAATTATTAATTAAATAATAATTTAAATAAATAGATAAGCAAATAAATAAATAATAATTATTTATTACTAATAAAATAGAGCCTAGTTTTCGGGTCGTGACATTCACTCCCCCTTAAAGAAAATTCGACCCGAATTTTAACGAGACTTACCCGAATTAAAAAGCCACGGATATTTCCTCTCGATCTCATCTCGGAGCTCCCACGTCGACTCCTCGATATTATGATTCCTCCAAAGAACTCTTACTAACGCAATGCTTTTGTTCCTCAACTCTTGGACTTTAGAATCAAGAATCCGAACCGGTCGTTCCTCATAAGTCATATCGGGCTCAATATCTTCCGGTATCCTCGGTAACACGTGAGAAGGATCATGAACATACTTCCGAAGCATAGAAACATGAAATACATTATGTAATCGGTCCAAAGATGGCGGTAACGCAAGTCGATACGCAAGAAGTCCAACCTTTCCCAAAATCTCAAACGGGCCAATAAACCTCGGAGCCAATTTGCCTTTCTTCCTAAACCTACGAATACCCACCTTCGGAGATACTTTCAAGAACACAAAGTCACCGTTCTGAAAACTAAGATCTCGCCTTCGGTTATCTGCATAGCTCTTATGTCGACTCTGGGCTGTTTTCAATCGATCCCGGATAACCCTAACTTTCTCAACTGAACCCTGAAGCAAATCAATACCCACGATCTTCGCTTCACCGACTTCATCCCAACAGATAGGCGATCTACATTTTCTTCAATACAAGGCCTCATACGGTGCCATCTCGATACTAGCCTGATAACTGTTGTTGTAAGAGAATTCCACTAACGGTAGGTGCGAATCCCAAGAATCAGAGAAGTCTATCGCACAAGCTCGCAACATATCCTCAAGAATCTGAATAGCCCTCTCGGATTGACCGTCGGTCTGAGGGTGAAAAGCTGTACTAAAACACAAATCTGTACCCAAAGCTTCTTGAAACGCCTTCCAGAATCTAGAAGTAAACCTCGGGTCTCGATCTGACACAATACTAACCGGAACTCCATGCAATCTAACGATCTCTTCGATATAAAGGGTCGCAAGCTTCTCCATCAAATATCTGATGTCAATAGGCAAGAAATGGGCACTCTTGGTCAATCTATCCACTATTACCCAAACACTGTCATACTTCCTATGGGTACGAGGTAGTACCGTAACGAAATCCATAGTCACATGCTCCCATTTCCACTCGGGAATCTCTAACGGCTGAAGTAGTCCCGCTGGTCTCTGATGCACGGCTTTGACCTGCTGACAAGTTAAACATTTCGAAACATACTCAGCTATTTCCCTCTTCATATTAATCCACAAAAAATGTTGCTTCAAATTCTGATACATCTTCGTACTACCCGGATGAATAGTATATCTCGATTTGTGACCCTCATCTAAAACTTGCCTCTTTATCCCACCAACATCGGGTACGCACAAACGACCACGAAAAGTCAAAACTCCACTCGAACTCATAGAAAAATCCTCGAAATTCTTTTCCTTCATTTTACCCATTACCTTCACCAACTCGAGATCTTCTTTCTGAGCTTCCTTTATTCTCTGAATTAGGGTCGGAGATACCCTAATATTCGCCAAAATAGCCCCATGTCTCGATTCACGAGGAGACCAATCTCGAACATCCTCAAGCATTTTCCACTCACGGACCATTATCGAAGCCACATAAGACTTCCTACTAATCGCATCGGCGACCACATTCGCCTTCCCCGGATGATAAGAAATCGTACAATCATAATCCTTCAACAATTCCATCCATCGGCGTTGCCTATTATTCAACTCTTTCTGGGAGAAAAGGTATTTCAAACTCTTGTGATCGGTAAAAATCTCAAACTTCGCCCCATAAAGGTAGTGCTTCCACTTGTGCAACGCAAAGACTATCGCCGCCAACTCCATATCATGAGTCGGGTAATTCTGTTCACTAGGGGTCAACTTCCTCGAAGCATAAGCAATTACTTTCCCGTTCTGCATCAACATACAACCCAAACCCTCTTTCGAAGTATCACTGAAAATTACTAAATCGTCATTTCCGTTCGGCAAGGTCAAGATCGGTGCGGTAGTCAACCTCTTCTTCAATTCCTCGAAGATCGGTGCGGTAGTCAACCTCTTCTTCAATTCCTCGAAGCTCTTGTCACATTTCTCGGTCCACTCAAACGGGACATTCTTCCGGGTCAACTGAGTCATCGGAGTAGCAATCCTCGAAAACCCTTCTATAAACCTCCTGTAATAACCGGCTAAACCCAGAAAGCTACGAATCTCGGTCACTGACTCGGGTCTCTTCCAATCCACTATAGCCTCAATCTTTGAAGGATCCACAGAAATCCCGTCTTTCGAAATAACATGACCCAGGAAAGAAACCTTCTCGAGCCAAAATTCGCATTTACTAAACTTTGCAAACAACTGCTCCCTCGCAAGAACGGATAAAACTGTCCTCAATTGTTGCTCGTGCTCCTCTCTAGATTTAGAGTAGAAGAGTATATCATCAATAAAGACCACCACGAACAAATCAAGATAAGGATGGAAAACCCGGTTCATCAAATCCATAAATACGGCAGGCGCGTTCATCAACCCAAACGGCATAACCCAGAACTCATAATGACCATACCGAGTGCGAAAGGCAGTCTTCGGAATATCCTCCGATCGAATCTTCAACTGATGGTACCCACTCCTCAAATCAAGTTTAGAAAACACAACTGAGCCTTGAAGCTGATCAACCAAATCATCAATGTGAGGTAGAGGATACTTGTTCTTCACTGTAACCTGATTCACCTTTCGGTAATCGATACACAATCTCAATGAACCATCTTTCTTCCGCACAAACAAAACCGGTGCTCCCCACAGGGAAACACTAGGGCGGATAAACCCTCGATCCAACAACTCTTGCAACTGAACCTTTAGTTCCTTCAACTCTGCGGGAGCCAACCTATACGGTGCCTTAGAAATCGGAGCCGTACCCGGCAAAAGATCTATGCAAAATTCTATCTCACGATCGGGAGGCATATTATACTCAGAAGAGAAAACATCGGGAAATTCCCTAACTACCCAAACACTCTCCAAACTAGGGGATTCTTTCCTAGTATCAAGAACACTAGCCAAATAGCCCTCACAACCACGATGCAATAATTTTCTCACTTTCACATAAGAAATGATACGAAAATTTCTACCAATAGGCATAGCCTCAAAAGTAAATTTAGGCACATCGGGAATAGAAAAAGTAACAACTTTCCTACGACAATCAACAGAAGCATGAAACTTGCTCAACCAATCCATACCCAAAATAACATCAAAGTCTTGAATGGGAAGGACTACCAAGTCCGCACGCAAGACATGACCACATATAAGCACATCACACGCACGAAAGACTTTATCAGTCACCAAACATTCTCCTATAGGAATCGACACCTCTAGCACATAGGGTAAAGACTCAGATGCAGCATTTAGTAAAGAAGCAAATTGCACAGAAATGTATGAATGAGATGATCCTGGATCTACTAACGCTCGTGCGCTCACACTAGATATAGAAATAATACCTCCAATAATTGTGGGATCATCTGTGGCTTGTTGTTGATTCATTGCAAACACTTTCCTTTGGACCTTGGGCTTTCCTGTAGCGTCTCTTTTCTGACCCTGAGGAGCACCAGCTCCTACCCCAGACGGTTGACCTCTATTCCTCAGACAATCCCTCACATAATGCCCCATTTGGCCACAATTGGTACACCTTCCCTGTTTCTTCCAACAACGGTCCTCTGAATGGCCTTCCTTTTGGAAATAGGAACAAAGCCTCCTATTTTGGTTCCCTTGGTTCCCGAAAGTAGTACCCGGGTTCCTTGGGATCGGTTGCCCTCGGAACTGAGATTGTCCCCCAAAGTTACCTCGGTTATCAATCCTTGATTGTGACTTGCTCTGCGCTCCTTGCTTACTCGGGTTAGCTACCTCGGTCTTCCTCTTATGTTCCCCAATATCTTGCTCTATAAGATAGGCACGGTCCACCGCATCCTGAAATGTCACAATCCTCTGGGCTATAAGCTGAGTACGGATAGAAGTCTTCAAACCCCGGATGAATCTCATAGCCTTCTGTTCTTCGGTCCTCATAAGATAGTCACAATACCGGGCTAATTCTGTGAACTTAGCCGAGTACTGAGCTATAGACAACAAACCTTGCTCCAAGTTGAGAAGCTCGATCTCCTTTCGGTTCTGAACCACTACCGGAATAAAATGCTCTTTGAACTTCCGCACAAACAATTCCCATGCATAAACCGTGTAAGTGTCATCCCAACTAGCTTTAACCCCTTTCCACCAATGCTCGGTGGCACCCACAACCTTATAAGCCGCGAACCGGACCCTATCCTCGTCCGTGCACCCAAACACATCATAAATTTTCTCCATAGACTCAATCCACATCTCAGCCTTCTTGACATCCGGCTCACCGTCAAACTCTCTTGGTTTCAATTTCAGAAATTGCTCCAGCCCATATCTCGGTGGTCCCACATGCTCTTCTCGTGGCCCTTGATCATGAATGGCCTTCATAGCGGCCTCAAACATTCCTTGGAACATTGCCCGGTTCTCTTCCCTTAAGTCATTCTGATTCTGTGCTCCACTAGAGCCTTCGCCTGCTCTCCTTCTAGCCATTTCAAACAATTACCTGCATAAGACATCAACCGTTACTCGCTCCGAACACAACTACTCACCTAGGTCATACTAGTCCACCTAGACTTATACTTAGAGCCAAACCAGGCTCTGATACCAACTGTCGCGACCCCGACCCCGCGGGCCGGGAGCACGCGAGCTGGACGTCGACTTAAACAATAAACTCTAAAATAATGGAGATAAAAATTTCCTTTTATACCAAAAGAGGATAACACAAAGTTTTGGAAAACAATTTAACAACGACAATGTACTAGTGTAAGACCCATAAGCTCACACTACAAAATAATAAAATATACAAATCTTAGTGACGTCAAAGTTTGGTACAAATATCCCAAAAAGGTTACAAATTTATATAATGTAAACCCACCAATATCAACCTGCCCCAAAAGCTCGAACCCACTCGACGTCATGTCTCGTGATCAGCGAGTCTAATCCTTTCCACCTGGGGGGGTTAAGGAAAAACAAAGATAAACAGAAAGGGGGTGAGATAAATCTCAATAAGTTACTAATGCAACTAAATGACATGATATGATGCAATAATCAATAATAAATCACATAACACATAGCAATTATCATATATCAGATAGCAGCGGAAATAAACACATAACAAAGGATATAGCCAAGGTTTTCCAACTGATAGAACCAAATAAAGGTCGCTGCGCAGCTTCAATAATCAACCATCAACATCTTCATAATAGCATGAAAGCTGAAGAGAAATCCCCGGTACCGGAACCAATAACAAAGTAATGTGCCACAAGGGCGGGAGCCATGCCACAAAGTCATGCTCCAAACGTCTCAACCAAGGCCAATCTAGAAGAGGAAAATAAGGGTAAAACAATGGTCGACACCATAATGGACTTGGCCGGTGCCATCACAATATCTCACATCGCCCGACACAACCACAAATACCAGCTGGACTTTCAAATAAATGCTAAGTAATAAATACTAGCTTAATTAAACAACTTAGGGTTCCAAAGTAGGGAACCATACCAAGGAGTCACCAAGAAAGTGAAATGAACCAACAACACACAATTAAAGTGTTCCAGCAATCTTAACAATGATAACACAATTCCCATATCACATTTGACCACAAAGGATCCAGTTAATTCGAGCACTCAACCAAATTTACTCACTCATCTCGAAGAGCTTAAGGAGAGCTTTAAAACGATAATTTATACACCTAAAATGGAGTCCGGATGAGGGAGATATGGCTCTCGAAAGATTGGACAAAAAGGAAATAAATTTCACACCAGGGGAGAGGGTGCGCGCGCCTCCTATGGGAGGGTGCGCGCGCCTCCTGAAGTCAGAAGGAAAATGCGCCAAGAGGTAAGTAAGGGTGCGCGCGCTTCAAATAAAAGGGTGCGCGCGCCTCCATCCAACAGAAGGTTTTTGTTCAAGAGGGGCATAAGGGTGCGCGCGCCTCCTATGGGAGGGTGCGCGTGCCTCCTTGCCCGGAAAGGCAAATTCCGGCCAAAAAATCTGGGTTTCTACCATTAACAACCCAAATCCAAAACAAACCCAATCTTCACCATTTCTAACACTACCAAAATGAACTAAAGTACCTACACCATTTTGAGCCAAAGGAACTCCAACAACATCATCTAGGAACCTCAATCAAGGGTGATTCAAATACCAAAATTTCACAAAATTTCACAAAATGTAAATCATCACAAAATCAACCAAAGAAGCAATAAATGGAAATCACAGTATCATCTAAGCATAGGATGAACATTTTTAGCATCAATGGGGGGAAAAGTAACTTACTTGAATTTTCTCAAAGATGATGGATTTCAAATATTTTTGGCTTCCCACGATCCTATCGACGATCTAAACAAGTTTCACGTTTTAAAAAATGAGAAATAACAAGAGGAAGATGAAGGAAATGTAGAGAGAAGTGAGAGAGAAAAACTTACCATAAACAAGGAGAGAGAGAGAGAGTTTGCTGGGAATGATGAGGGAGAAGGGGAAGAGTGAGGGAGAAGAGAAGGAGTAGGGAGGGAGTAGTTAAAACCTTTTTCAAAAACTTACACTTAGGCCCCTTCCCAAACTACTAACACAAATACTTACTCTCCCTACTAACAATTAAGACCCAACAATACTATATTAACCCAAATGACCCAAATAAAATGCTAGACATAAATTAATATAACGCATAAAATGCACACATAAATTATTAATTAAATTGTCACGACCCGAAAACTAGGCTCTATTTTATTAGTAATAATTGATTATTATTTATTTAAATAATTATGTGTGCATTTTATGTGTTATAATAATTCATGCTTAGCATTTTATTTGTGTCAATTGGGTAGAAGGGTGATAGGGGTTTAATTGTGCTAGCTTAGTGAGGAGGGGGCCTAGGTGTAAGTTTTCAAATTATTTTTAACTACTCCCTCCCTACTCCCCTCTCCTCCCTCATTTCTCCCTCACTCCTCACCATCTCTCCCAGCTCACTTCTCTCTCTCTCCATTGTCAAGTAAAGGGTAAGCTTTCTCTATCTTCTCTCTTCATTATCTTCCTCTTCCTCTTGTTATTTCTCATTTCTTAAAACATGAATCTTGTTTAGATCGTCGATAGGATCGTAGGAGGCCAAAAATATTTGAAATCCACCAACTTTGAGAAAATCCGGGTAAGTTACTTTCCCCCCCATTGATGCTAAAAATGTTCATCCTATACTTAGATGATACTATGATTTCCATTTATTGCTTCTTTGGTTGATTTTGAGATGATCTTCATTTTTATTCATTTTTGTGAAATTTTGGTATTTGAATCTTGTGTTGGGTTTTAGATGTTGTTATTTAGCCCCATTGCAAGTCTATAAGTTGTTTTGGTTCATAGTTGTGTATATTGTAAGTCTTGGTTCCAAGTATTTGTGAAATGGTGAAGATTTGAGTTTGGTTTGAGTTTTGGATTGAAAATGGTAGAAACCCAGATTTTTTGCCGGAATTTGCCTTTCCGGGCAAGGAGGCGCGCGCACCCTCCCAGAGGAGGCGCGCGCACCCTTATGCCCCTCTTGAACAAAGACCTTCTGTTTCTAGGAGGCGCACGCACCCTCCCAAAGGAGGCGCGCGCACCCTCTCCTCCTCCAAACTTGATTTTCCTTCTGATCTAGGAGGCGCACGCACCCTCCCATAGGAGGCGCGCGCACCCTCTCCCCTGTTGTGAAATTTATTTCCCTTTTTGTCCAATCTTTCGAGGGCCATATCATGTTCATCCCGACTCCGTTTTAGGTGTATAAATTATCGTTTTAAAGCTCTCCTTAAGCTCTTCGAGATGAGTGAGTAAATTTGGTTGAGTGCTCGAATTAACTGGATCCTTTGTGGTCAAATGTGATATGGGAATTGTGTTATCATTGTTAAGATTGTTGGAACACGTTAATTGTGTGTTGTTGGTTCATTTCACTTTCTTGGTGACTTCTTGGTATGGTTCCCTACTTTGGAACCCTAAGTTGTTTAATTAAGCTAGTATTTATTACTTAGCATTTATTTGAAACTCCAGCTAGTATTTGTGGTTGTGTCGGGCGATGTGAGATATTGTGATGGCACCGGCCAAGTCCATTATGGTGTCGACCATTGTTTTGCCCTTATTTTCCTCTTCCAGATCGGCCTTGGTTGAGACGTTTGGAGCATGACTTTGTGGCATGGCTCCCGCCCTTTGTGGCATATTACTTTGTTATTGGTTCCGGTACCGGGGATTTCTCTTCAGCTTTCATGCTATTATGAAGATGTTGATGGTTGATTGTTGAAGCTGCACAGCGGCCTTTATTTGGTTTCTCAGTTTGGGAAAACCTTGGCTATATCCTTTGTTATGTGTTTATTTCTGCTGCTATCTGATATATGATGATTGCTATGTGTTGTGTGATTTATTATTGATTATTGCATCATAGCATGTCATGTAGTTGCATTAGTAACTTATTGAGATTTATCTCACCCCTTTCTTTTTATCTTTGTTTTTCCTTAACCCCCCCCCCCAGGTGGAAAGGATTAGACTCGCTGATCACGAGACAGGACGTCGCGAGGGTCGAGCTTTTGGGGCAAGTGTATATTGGTGGGTTTACATTATATAAATGTGTAACTCCTTTGGGGATATTTGTACCAAACATTGACGTCATTAGGATTTGTATATTTTATAACTTTGGCGTATAAACTTATGGAGTTTATACTAGTGTTACTTTGTTGTTCAAGTGGATTTCAAACTTTGTGTTATCGCCTTTTGGTATAAAAAGGAAATTTTTATCTTCATTATTTTAGAGTTTATTGTTTAAGTCGACGTCCAGCTCGCGATCTCGGGCCCGCGGGGTTCGGGGTCGCGACATAAATAATAATTTAAATAAATAGATAAGCAAATAAATAATTATTATTATTTATTACTAATAAAATAGAGCCTAGTTTTCGGGTCGTGACAGAGGGCGTGTCAAGGCCCTTGTCAGTCTTGAGTACACTTTCGGTCCATGAAGATGCTTAGAGAACACATTGGGCACACGACTCAAAACCACATAAGAAAAGACTCTTTTTTTTTTATAAGTCGGAGGGACGGGGTCCCTTTTGAGCTTCTAAGAAAATAATGGAATCGTCACACTAGTATATAGACCATCTCGCGGTCCCATATACTCATCGGATTCCATCACGCTTGTGAATCCTACACACGTCGAGAATAAACTAAATTAATGTAGTAAAGCATACATGCGGGGACGGATTTTTATTTCGTACATGATAACCACTTGACATGTATGATTTGAAGACATTAGTTTAGGGAAATCTCGGTATATGAAAACCGACTTTAGTCACGGAGTGTTAGACCCTAACTAGAATTGTGTTGGATTGTGCTCGGCTAAATGAGAGGCTTAAGGTCACCCCCGGCATGTAGTCATGAACTACGCCATGGGCTGAGGTTTACCGCTTCGAAAGAGTCAAGGTCTGGTGGAGCTTGAAACTTCCTATGGCGGGCCTCGACGGGTTTGGGGTTATGAACTTGTGCGACTCGATAGTGAGCAATTTATAGAAATTCGTGCACGTAGTGTGAGGTCCAACATATGACAAAACATTTTTAATCTTTTTTTTTATAAAAGAAAAGCAAATAAGCACATAATTACAACTTTCGAATCACCCGTGTGACCGATAAAATAAAACACGAAAGTAAACAGTCCAAAAGGCCAGATTAGGCCTGATGCAGGCAACTGTGCCCACACCCCATCAAATCTGCTCTGTTCTGAAACATGTTCTTGTCCTGGAAATCTACCCAGAAGCGCGCGCCTCTGGCTGGTGTTGTGGCAATGTCTGTGGGAGGCGCCCGCTTCTGGGCAAACCTGTTAGAATGTCAGACTTTGGACTCAGGGGATTGCCCTGGTCCTGAATGTATTGTAACCCCTGCAGAAATGATTAGTGTAGAAGAAAAGAAGAGAAAACTAGGAAGAACATATAGGAGGCGGGCGATTCTGGTCCTTGATGTGGGATGCGCGCGCCTTAGGCCAAGAAGGCCAGAGGCGCACGCCTCCCCCATCAGAGACTAAAATGCCCAGAAAAAATGTAGATTTTGAATAAAATTCAAGTTTAACCCTCAAACGATTCCCCAGCGGAGTCGCCACTATAGATACCCCGGGAGGAGCACGGCTTGGCTAGAGCGCGTGTTGTTCCTAGGATGTCTATTCGTGTTTTAATTGTAGAGTCGCCACCTATGTTTTAGAGGAACATAAGAAAAACCTAATATTTAGCCTAAGTTTGATACGAAAATAGATATTCTTGTTATGAGGTTCGGGGGTTAGGTTACGAGATGGGAAGTACTTAAACACCCATCTCGCCCGACTAATGTCGGTCTTGCTTGTTCAAAATCTACATAAGAAAAATGTTCTTCCTATTCTTTGATGATGATAAAAGGGGTTAAAAAGGGGTTTTTGAAATATAGGGAGATGACTCATTGACTGGCTTCAATGAAGTGAAGTAGTCGTTGGTGTTATGTCCCAAAATGATTTGAGATGATTGCACGTTTGATTAATGTAAAAGAGAGAAGAGATGAAGTAGAGAAGAAGGAGGAAGATGAACTTTTACGTATGCTTCAAGGACCTTCAAATATTTCTTAGAGAACTTCTTGGGAAATGCCTTGAAAGTGTTTTTGTGTAGAGTTTTCTTGTTCCAAAATGAGAGTCCCTTTTTGGTTGAAAATTCAAGGTTGAGGAGAAGATATTTTGAAATGGAGGAGAAGAGGGGTTTTTATAGTTGTAAAAGAGATGTTTTTGGTGCCAAAACTCAGTCACCAAGTAATCTTTCCCGGGCAAAATCATGTAAAATGAGCAAGGGAGAGATTCTTGGTCAGAAATCTGTAACTGACGCCCAGAGGCGCGCGCTTCCCACCTTGGGTGTGGAAGGCGCGCGCTTCTGGCTCCTATGGTCGGAGGCGCGCGACTCAGAGAAGGATTTTTTGACAGACTGGACTGGAAAGTCAGCCCTGTTATTCAGTTTAGTCCCTGGACATAACGGGATCGGTCAGGAACTTAACGGAAGTAACAGAAACTGACAAAAAACACTTAACAGAGGGAGAAACACAAAATCAATCGTGCAATCGGGGTGAGCGATCCAAGGTGGGGTGTCTACACCCCCTCATTGTAAATTGGCCTTTAATTAATAAAATTTAAATGGTACCGTCCCTTTTTTCTTTTATATACTATCATTTATTTTATTTTTTTCTATGTTTGTTTTTCAATATAATGTTGATTTAGCTTTGTTTTTAAAAAAAAAAAAAAAATCACTTATGAAATAATTTTTAAGTTATTTATTCATTATTGTATGATAAAAAAAAGTACCGCAGAACCGGAACCAGATTGTGACAACCGGAACCGGTGTAACCAAGGGCCGGTTAAGGTTCACATAAAAGCGGAACCGGGACCGGCGTTGGCCATCCCTAGCAGTAAGCATGAGACAACCCACCTCACGAGAATCACTTTTGTGCTTCTTGTAGGCCTTTCTCTCATCCTTAGGGGCAGATGATTCAAGATCTTCAGGAACGGGTTCATCAAGAATGTACAGCTTGTCTTCATGCCTTAGAACAATTCTAAGGGTTCGGATCCAATCCATGAAGTTAGCACCATTCTCTTGAGGTTTTTCCTTCTCAAGGATAGATCGCAGATAAAGAACTTGTATTTTGAGCCATTATCTACAATTATGCAAACATGTAATCACATATAAGTACCAACTTAATTAAAGATATTATAAATATTAGTATTTCACAAATACTCTCACTAAATTATATAACCTTCAAATACATCCAATGTATCATATAATTTGAATGGGCTAAGATCCATATTTCACTTAACTTTGAGTCGGCTAGGGCACGACTGCTCAAAATAAGTTATTTTGGTAGAGAACTATTTGTCAATCATATCATATATGACTCTTAGATCTTTTATGAGATTTTAGACATCATATGTCTAACATGTTTTAATCTCATCTGTGCCTTAGGCCCAAATCTGTTTTGATAGCCTAATTAAGTCAAACCATTTTAAACGTATAGGAATCATTGTTTCCTCATCTTGCTCATAGATGAATAGAATTAATGTGCCTACGCTAGGGCGTAACCCACATAAAACTACCCACGTACTCACAAGTGTTTTAATCATGGATTGGCACATAACTTAAATTTTAAAGAAGGTTCACAACATATAGCATATAACACATTTATGATCACATAAGATAAACATGTTACACATCAAGTTTAGTCATTAAATTTATCTCCATTAATTTAAGCATGATATTATGTGTCATTATTTTCTCTATAATTATGAGGATGAGACTCTTTGAACTTTGGTTATAATCTCCAAATCAAGACATCAAGAAGTGCGGCCGAACTAAGCCATTAGGCAACCATAATTCCGCACTAATTCAAGAGACCAAGAAAGTAGTCCATGTGGCCGAAACTAAGCAATAGACGGTCTCAATGAACGTAGGCCACTTGCATTCACAATTCCACATGGATTTCCAAACTTTGAATCAAGAACTTTGTTTCTAAATTTTAGCAATTATTAACTCTTCATAATTCTAACTTCATTTCATCTTTGAATCTTTGATTGCGATCAAGTTTGGGAAACACAGTCTCGAGAACGTAGGCTAGCCATCCAAACCTTGAACCAATCTAAGAATTCAACAGACTAAAACAAATAGGAGTTTCAAACCACAAGGCCAACCCTCAAACCCCAACCATGCACCCACTCCAGACCCGGAGGTCCGGCCGGGTCATGTACTGGGTCCGGTCAGACCTTCTGGAAAAACGCAGCAGTTTTTCAAGTTTCAAAAATTTGTCTCAAAATTGTTTTTCCCCGATTCAATTAGGATTTGGTGTTCTTGATGATCCAATCATCATGAACATCAGAACCTTGAATAAACAATTTATTCATGAATCTCTAAATTATGAAAACTTTGATCAAATCAAAAATTGCTGATCCAAACAATTTTAAATCCAACATAATTTTTATTGCGATTAAATAGTGCGATTAAAGTTTATAAAACAATAAACCACATAAAACGCATATACACACATAAAACATCATAATACAATAATCAAATTATGCTAGGCACATAAACAATTTATATACATACAACATGATTATGTATTGAAATAATCAATATGAACGCGGCTCTGATACCACTGTTGGGTTTTGTAATAACATGCGCATCGGAATTAAGCATTTAAAATTTTATGAAACCCAAAGCCCATAGATCCATTCATATGATTAAGTCAAATACATCTACGATGAATACAAGAATACTAACCCTTGAAGCATTTGATTTAACAACCTTGAATTCGATGGAGCTTTTCGAACTTGATCACGAACACAATCACGAACTTGGAGGTGATAAGCTTCACCCTCTAACGGTATCCACACCATGAACGAATATCAAGAAGCTCTTGATCTTGGTTGCTAGACCAATATGTGAAACACAATTTCACAATAAACTATATGGAATTAATATGTGTTCTTGTTCTTCACTTTTATGATCTTAGAACAAGAAAATAGTCTCTCAAACTCTTTGGAGGCTTTCACAATGCATAGGACTGATTAGGGCTGTTAGAGGCTGTTTATATACTTGTTAAACCTATTCCAAATTGGTAACAAGTGACTAAACCCGCAAGAAAACGGAACAGGAAAACTTTTCCCCAAAACAGTCTAGGTCCGCCCGGGTATTGAGGTTGGTCCGGTCGGACCCTATGATAGGTCCGGGCGGGTCCTTTCATAGGTCCGGTCGGACCTCCCTTTTTTTCCATTTTTTCTCCTCTAATTTCCTAATATTCCTCAAAGGCCCTTTGACCCAAAATTCCATTGAAGTCATTTTAAGATACGTTCTAATGTATGTGACCCTTTAGGATTATACTAAGTTGGCAATGGGTGTAAACCCATAGGATATGATTAGGTTCTAGCAAACCGTCATACCTACCCAATTAGTATAACTATATATAAGTTCGTATCCTTTATAGAACATATCACAATCTCTTTGTTACATGATGTCTATTGAACGTAAGCCATGGTCAATGGTCAACTTACATAGTTCAATGCTTTCTCGATCCCGAATGTATTGATAAGACAAATCTTATTTGAGCACGACCATGCATTTCATCAATACCATTCATCGAGTGGACAAAGCTTGACATCTCTCTTGACGAGGAACAAATCCCATCTTGGCTTATTACTCTTCCCTACATGATTCCGATTACGCCAATCATATTCTTTATAGCTACCCGGTTAGGGGTAACGTTTGAATATGTCAAACGTAATGTTCATCAAGTGGAAGACTGTAATAACCTCAAGTCTAAAGATTCCAGTGATATAACTATATGAGACTTAATTATGACATTGTGACCATGACATAAATCTCATATGGGTCAGTCCAGTATTTGTTCTCCAACAAATACCCATAAGTTTAATTGTATCCCATACACCATAATCATCATATGATTATCTATTAAACTTATACAAGTAATTAATCATAATTATCAGGGACGGGGATTATTATAATAAACATGAAAATGATATAATAATTAAACATTCAATATCTTTATTAAAACATAATCAATAGATAACATTAATCGTTCAAATAACATGCCTAGAGCATACAACACCAACATCAAGATCCACCCGACCTTGACTCTTCCGAAGCGGTAAACCTCAGCCCGTGATGTAGTTCACGACTACATGCCGTGGGTGATCTTTAAGCCTCTCTTTAGCCAACACATTCTAGTTAGGGTCTAACACTCCGTGACCAAGTCGGTTTTCATGCGCCGAGATTTCCCTAAACTAATGTTTTCAAATCATACATGCCGTTTCCAAGAGAAACAAGTGATTATTATGGACAAAATAAAAATTCATCCCCGCATGTATGCTTTACTACATTAATTTAGTTTAATCCTGCCACGTGTAGGATTCACAAACGTGGTGGAATCCGATGAGTATATGGGACCATGATAAGGTCTATATACTAGTGTGATGATTCCACTATTTTATTAGAAACTCCAAAAGGGACCCTGTCCCTCCGACTTATAAATAAAAAAAAAATTCCTTATGTGGTTGAGTCCTTTTCTTGTTTGTGGGTTAAATTATTTTACCCAAAAGGTGTTTGCGGGGCCATCCTAAGATCAACCGTGTTCTTCAAATAGGTCCAATGGCTTCTAACGGCAACAACAACGGTGGCAATCTTTCCCGGTCCAACAAGGATATAGCCAACATGATCAAAGAACTGAAAGGACAAATTGATGCACTCACAGAGAATGCCCAACGCAAGGATGATTTGTGGCAAGACCGTCTCAAGCATGAGAGAATGGCCCATAAGAAATAACTTGCTAATCTCGAGGACCAATTGAAGGAGCTTACAAATGAAGGAAATATGGTCCAAAGCATTGATTACGGTTTGGTCAACACTCTCATGGCATACATCGACCAACATTTTGGTGGGATAAATTTGAACAAAGTTCCAAGCTCCGATCTCCGATCTCCATCGTGCTTCTCTTCTCATGAATACTATGGTGGCCCTTCCCGAGAAATTCAAGATTCCCGAAATTGGCAAGTTCAAAGGAAACTCTTGTCCCGATGCTCACATCGACTCCTACATTTGGGCCATGCTACCGAAGAAAGTGTCTCCTCAAATAATGGCACAATGCTTCCCACTTACTCTTGATGGGGTCGCAAAAGATTGGTATATGGGTATCCCGGTTTCCACCCATCTCAATTGGGATGACGCCATTCTTGCCTTCAAGTCACAATATGAAGGCAATTACATGCACCGTCTCACGAAGAAAGAATTGGAAAACACCATGCAAGAGGGAAATGAATTATTTGGGGACTTTTCTCGCCGTTGGAATGACAAGATGACCGAGTTGTTGATAGGCCCTCAATGAAGGAACAAATGGAGATCTTCTCGAAGTGCTTAAATATGGACTACCGAGCTCATCTTAGTAGAGCCTTTTATCCCGATTTTGCACACATGTATGATGCGGGGATTAGAATCGACCATTTGCTCTAAAAAGTAACCGAGGAATCCTATGAGACAGACTCCGATACCCAAGAGATCCTGGATAGTTCAAGCTACGACGACAGCGAGGACTATAACAACGACGACAACAATCTCCGTTTCTCTTTCTCTACCTAGTTTGAAAAAAAAGAGAGAGTCAAAGTCCTCTAATGTGTGCATTAAGTTTTATTCCTTCCCATTAATGTTGAAGTTTGAGTCGGTCTCATCAAATAAAAGTCGTTCTTGTCCACATACACTATTCTAAGTTGTTCAATCTAATAATTCTTGGTAGGGATGGAAATTTGACCGAACCCGATCTGTACCGAAGGGAAATCGATCCGTAAATTTCAGATATGGTTTGCATTTTTAAAGATCCGATCGGGTTCAGATCGGTTTCGGTAGAACCCCCTGATCCGATCCGATCTGACCCGAACATGTTAAATTTATAAATTTTACTACTACCCCCTCATGTTATAAAAAATACACACACACCCTCCCTATATAAGAAAAAATATAGGTTTAGTTTTTTATTTCCCTCAGTCTCACTGACCCCCCCTCTCTCTCCCAGCAACGCCGTTCCCTACTCTCTCTCTCTCTATGCGACGTTCATGACTCTCTCTCTATGCGCAGTTGTCGTTGCCCGTGCCGGTGTCTGTGACGGTGACGCCGTTCGCTCTTCTATTGGCTCTCCTTCTCCTCGTCTTTCTCTATTCGACGCTGCCGTCTCCGTCGCCGCCCTCGTCTCCGTCGCCGTCCACTACAGCATCCTCACCTGCTCTTTACCAAGGTAAGTTACTGTCAGCTCTCACCCCTCAAATTAGGGTTTAATTTGTTTCAAATTTAGGGATTCAATTCGTATAGATTACTCAATGTTTTGTGAAGGTCAAATAGGGGTTTAATTTGCCTTTTTTGTACTGTGAATACGTGATGTTACTTGTACAATTCAATCCAACACTCTCAAATTAGGGTTTAATCCCAGTTGACTTGATGTTGCTCGTTCTGGTTCTGGTTCTTGTTCTTGTTCTGGGAAATGTTCTTGTTCTTGGGTCACGGATTCGGATCGGGTCTAGGGTCGGAGCAGAGATCGGGTCGCGGATCAGATCAGATCGCGGATCGGATCACGAATCATGACATTTCGGATAGGATCGGGTTCGGTCATGCATGTGTATAGTTCAGATCGGGTTCGGATCGGTCCTGATCTGACTCGAACCCGACCCGTTGCCATCCCTTATTCTTGGCAAAATGATGAAAAGATGTCTAAACGAGTTTTGGAATGAGGGCCATCACTTGAACGCCTAGGGCTAAACATCAAGAAGACGAAGTCAAGCTATCAAGTGCAAAAATAAGGTGGAGCTACAACTATGAAGAAATATCAAGCCATGTTTTCAGGGGGGATAAAAAAAAAAAAAAAAAAAAAAAACCTCGCTAGGTTTACTCTTCAAAACAACTTAGGCAAAAGTTAGAGCAAAAAAAAAAAAAAAAAAAAAAAACCCTCAATCAAAGAAGTACAAGATCAACATCGTTCCACCAATAAAGGATGAAGCAACATCAATAACCATCACGGCGAAAGGAGAATCCACAAGAACTACGGTGACCTGAGCCTCTACACTGGAAGAACGTAGGCAACCTTCGAGTCCGGTCTCATGAAAGAAAGAAGATATGTTTAGCCCTAGTGCGTTATGGTGATTGGCCTTCCTCTCGAACTTATCAAGACATCTTTATACGATTCATTTTCCAATGAATTAATCACCTCAAGATTGAATAACTTTCTTAGAATTGGAATTGCTTTGCATTCCTTATCGAGTCTAGGGTCTTCTTATCCTTCAGCGATACTCCCAGTTTCTCGCAATCAAATTGAGGTTTTCCTTCTCTTCTCTCTTAATGACTTACTTGCCTTCGCGAGTCATTCAAAAAATATATAAATACATGAAGTCAATACTAGGGGCTACTTCCCTACTCGAGTCAATGTCACTCATCATTAGTGACAAAAGGTCTCCACCGCAAAATCACATGTCTCTCATCTTCATCACTTCCTCATTAATCGAGTCAAAATGAAGACGCAAAAGAGATGTCCGCTAGATTGAAAACCCAAAAGGGCGGTCTAGGCAAAAAACAGGGTGCGTCAGAAAAAAAAAATGAGAGAGTGAGATAGAGAAGGGAAAGAGAAATGGAGATCCCCGGCCTCTAAAGAAGACAACTACACAAGTTCTACATTGAATCTCCTCAGCAAGTCAATTCCCCACCGAGTCAACTTTGGAATTGCAAAAGGCTCGACAAGATATGGTATGATCAAAGGTCGTTTTGGGTTATTGGCATAAGAGAGATTGTTCTTGCAATGTGCATTTTTGGGCTCATGTGAAAGAAGGCCCGTCCGAGAATGAGCTCATGATTGATATGTCATCAAAAAGTCAAAAAGGGGTGAGAGGTTGCACGAATGGTCTTAAATTCACCAATTGGTTTGGATCATAAATGGCAACAACGTGTACCTCAATTTTCGAGATCCTTCAAGCATGTTCCCCTAAAGTATGTCAAAAGGTTTCCCGAGAATGGAGTAGCTCTTGCCATGTCCTCTTATGTATGTTCCCTCGCACGAGGACGAGTATCTTGCTTTGCTCTACAAATGATGACGCCCTAGGGGCTATGTGAATCAATGACGAGAGCATCCTTTTCTTCATTTGACAGTTAATGAGCCCTAGAGGCTACGCTCAAGAAAGACGTGTGAGACTATCCTCAAAGTCTCTCAAAAGGAATGTCAAAAAGCCTTCTTGTCATGTGTGCTCGTGCCTGTTCCCCCAATCAAGGATAGGTATTTCTTGCTCTATGTACAATCGGTGATGGCACTCTAGGGGCTAGACTCGAGTTTGAAAGGCTCACTCAGAAAAAATGCAATTCACTTCACCTCCCCCAACGATGGCCCTAGCAAAGTCATGTGCAACATTTGAAAGGAGGGCTCTAATGTTATGAATGAATTTGAAGATTCTTGTTATGTTGTAACTTACAACGAGATTATGAAGGAAGCCTTATAGAAAAGGAAAATGATTCAATATACTAAACTCACTTAAACGGGTTATAGCGGGTACCATACCCAATGTTTCTGCAATACAGCAACCCCTTCTCTAAGATCAAAAGCAAAAGCTGCATCCGCACGAGTTGCATCCGAAGTTCCGTTATTAGTTCAACCCAAGAAGACTCAAGCAAACATACCCATTTGGGACCTTATCACGCCAAGACCTTATCATCCGCAACCTCGACGACATCACAATTTCTCCCAAGACATTTTCCGAAGACCTACACTTTTCGACTGGGGCCTTCCGCCATTTGGGTACCGACCACATTAAGGCCATTCATCTCCAAGAAAGAGTAAGAGGGAGATCACTATCAAGAGTTCTACCAAACGGTGAATCCACTATCAATATAATGCCAAGCCGATTCCAAGCTGTTTTTGAGGCTTTACATCGAAAGGTCTTCACATTCCACCATTTTAAAGCTCGCAAGCAACAAGTACATGCCATTTGGGGCTTAGCAATATCTCGAAGCTTGGTATCAATAATCTTCTCTTGGGGCTTGCTCACGTCAAAAGGCGATTCATTTGAATGGGCCAAGAGCTGATTTATCTTGGGGCTTCACGAGTCACTCAAAGTTTGGCATCAAAGGCATTCTAAGGACTTTACAATCAGCAACCCTTTGGTATCTCAGCATCGAAAGTCTTTTGAAACCCCATAATCAACAAATCTCTGAGGGCTAGACATCACGCTTAGTTGGGCACAACAACAATAACAGAATTCAAGCAAGGCAATCCGGACTTCGACCGAACATGATTTGATCTTGGGTTGTCTTTACAAACACACGATGGTTAAAATGGTTCACCCACGAACTAAAAAAAAACGACATAAAGATTTTCTTCTTTTTCTTTGTAAATAAACTTTCTTTGTCTCCTTACTTGTTTAAAAATATGTGCTTCATTTTGCTTTGCTCCTAGCTCCTTCCCCAGAATTCTCCATCATCCTTGAACTACGCTGGTCTGATTCCTTTCAAAGAATACGTAGGCAGCCTTTGGCATGACCAACCTATCATCAAGAATGATCATGCCTCCATCAAAAGTGAAAGCAGCTCATCTTTATCCCAAAGCGTCGACATCCTTCATCAAAATCACAACACCAAAAATTCATCCTGAATCAAGCGGCCATGGTAAGTGAAGGTATGAACATCATTCATCAAAGATTTCTTTCAAAGTCTCCCTCAAGCAATCTCTGCTTTTCAAATCATAACACACCACAAGCACAATTTCACACTTCACACATTCTCCCGCGCAAGCACGTATATCTGCAAAGCACACACAGATAATAGGTACCACAGCAAAATGCGGCTCCGAATAGCATAGAAAATGTGGCTTTAAACAGCATACATCAAGTGTGGCTTCAAACAGCAAGAAAATGCGGATTCAAACAGCATACAACAAGTGCGGCTTTAAACATCAAGCAAATGCGGCTTCAAACAGCATACAACAAGTGCGGCTTCAAACAACAGAAACAAGCAAGTGCGGCTTCAAACAACAGAAACAAGTAAATGCGTCTTCAAACATCATACAACAAGTGCGGCTTCAAACAGAAGAAGAAAGAAAATGCGGCTTCAAACAGCAGAAACAAGCAAGTGCATCTTCAAACAGCAGAAACAAGCAAATGCGGCTTCAAACAGCATAACAGCAAGTGCGGCTTCAAACAGCAATTTGGTCCATGGTGAACCACTGAAATCACCACCTTTTCCAATCAACAAAAGTCGCTCACCCAGGGAGCGCACTTCCATCCTTTGGAATTTCAAATTCCTTCTTTTTATCGAGTCTTTATTTTCTCTTGTCGATGTCCTTGGCGGTTGTCTTTCTTTCATCGACGTGTTTTGCTTTGCAATCCACGTCACCGAGGGGCTCTGTAGACACCCCGCCTTAGACTGCTCAACCCAATTGCATACATAGTATTTTTATTTAACTTATTTTTGTTAGTTTTTGTTACTTCCGTTAAGTTTTTGACTGACTCCGTTAAATCTGGGGGCTAAACTGAATAACAGTTCTAACTTTTCAATCCATTCTGTCAAAAAATCCATTTCAGAGTCGCGCGCCTCCGCCTCCATAGGTCAAACGCGCACGTCTTCCACCTCCATAGGCCGGAGGCGCGCGCTTCTGGGCGTCAGTTACAGATTCTGTCCAAGAATCTCTCACTTGCTCAAATTACTTGATTTTGCCCGGGAATTCCATCTTTATGACTCTGTTTTGGCACCAAAAACATCATCTTTACACCTATATAAACCCCCTCATTCTACCTTAGAAGAAGGGGGATTTTTAACATCAAAGGAGGACTTTTTAGAGGATTTTAGACCCAACTTCTATTCTCTACCAAAACTCTACACAAAAACTCTACAAGTTTTTGCACACTATTTCTCTACAAACACACCAGCTTCAAGTCAAAGTTTGAAGTTCTCTTTTTTCATCTCGAAGTAAGGTACAACTTTCTTCTCTTTTATTTACATGTTTTCTTAAATGTATGCAATCCCCATCAAATGGGACATGACCAAATGATCACTTCATTACATTGAAGTTGGTTAAAGGTTATCTCCCTACATTTTTAATCCCTTTAATTTCCTATTTATTTCTTGATGTAATTGTTAGCACATATTTATATTAATAAAAGAAGGACTTTTCATATTAGAACACCAAAAGTAGCAAGACCGGCTTTAGCCGGGTGGAGTGGGTGTTTAAGTACTTCCCACTCCGTAACCCCCGAATCCGTCTCTCCCGAATCTCTGGTTTTCGTAACAAAACTTAGGCTATATTAGGTTTTTCTTATGTTCCTTTAAAACATAGGTGGCGACTCTAATCTTTAAAACCAAATACACATCCTAGGATAATTCACGCATTCTAGCCAAGCTGTGGTTCTCCCCCGGGGATCTACACTTGTTTACCAACAAGTACCCATAAGTTTAATTTGTATCACATACACATGATCATCATTTAATCATCGATTAAACTTATACTAGTTCTGTTGGTAGTGGTGCCCTAGGCACGTTTAATAAACGTTGTAATTGTTATCATTTATTTCATATCAATAAAGAGATGTTTTGATTATTATTGTTGTTCATGTTTACTTATAATAATCCCCGTCCCTAGTACTTGTTAAGCACTAGTATAAAGGCTAAATGATCATGGGATGATCATGTTAGATTTATGGGTACTTGTTTGGAACAAGGTACTGGACATGACCCGCTGTATGAGATTTATGTCATGGTCCATGTCAAACATATATCTCATATTAGTTATGTCATTTGAATCCTTAGACATGAAGTTATTATAGTCTTCCACTTGATGAACATTATGTTTGACATATTCAAACGCTACCTTTAACCGGGAAGTTATAAAGGGTATGATTGGCATAATCGGATTCACGTAGGGAAGAATAATAAGCTAAATGGATTTGTTCCTCCTCGGAGAGATGTCAAGCTTGGGCCACTCGTAGGAATGATGTTGATGAAATGTTCGGCCGGACTCAAATGGATTGATTGGATCAATAGCATTTGAATTATCAACATATTCGGAATCGAGAAAGTATTGAACAAAACAAGTTGACTGTTTGACCATGACTTGTGTTCAATGACATCGTGGACAAAGGGATTGTGACATGTTCTAAAGGAATGCGAACTTGTATCTAGTTATACTATTTGGGTAGGTATGACGGTTTGCTAGAACCTAATCATATCTTATGGGATCATGTTTGAGCTCATTGCCAACTTAGTATAATCCTAGAGGGTCACACACAATAGAACGAATCTTTAAAAGGACTACATTGGAATTTTGGAAATTCTGGACTTTCTGGGAAGTGGGCGACCGCACATTCTGGACTGGGCGGCCGCACACTTAGCTCAGAAATGTACCAGTTTTGTTTCAGAATGTTGTGCGACCGCACAGAGGTTTTTGGGCGGCCGCACAGTACTGTCGGGTGGCAGATTCCTAATTTGATTAGGAAACGAATTTTGGACGGATTTTGACACAAGTTTCCTATTTGGAATAGGTCATACTTGTGTATAAAATACCAAATTCGGCCAGCACTCAAAACGATTGATTTTGTGAGTCTCAAAGAGTTTGAGAGAGGGTTTATTTTGTTCCAAGACATTCTTGGTTGAGGAACAAAATAATACACAAAATAAATTCCATATAGTTCTTTTGATTGTGAAAAAGTGTTTCACAATTTGGTCTAGCAACCAAGATCAAAGAAGCTCCTTTGATATTCGTTCGAAGTGTGGATACCGCTAGAGGGTGAAAATCATCATCTTCAAAGTTCGTGTTCAAGCTTTGTGATCGTGATCAAGTCTTGAAACCTCCACCAAAGACCAAGAGAATTTGATAGCCATCAAGGGTTAGTTTATTCCTTTATTCTTATGTTGTATTTGATTTAATCATATGAACGGATCTATGGGCTTTGGGTTTCAAAATTTTAAATGCTAATTTCCGCTGCGCATGTCTGATCGAAACCCAACAGTGGTATCAGAGCTTCGTTCATGTTGATTATTTCAATACCTAGATCATGTTATGTGTATATAAATTGTTTATGTGCCTTACATGATATGAATATTGGAATATGTGATGTTTATGTGTTATGTGATTTTATGTGGTTTATTGTTTTACAACTTTAATCGCACGATTCAATCGCAATAAATAAATTATGGTGGATTCAGAATTGTTGGTTATTAATTTTTGATTGGATCAAAGTTTTAATAATCGGGGAAAAACAATTTTGAGACAAAAATTTTCGAACTTAAAAAATCTGCACATTCTGATGGCACTGGGCGACCGCACAAAACGCCTTGGGCGGCCGCACAGTTTTTGGGCGACCGCACAAGGGTTTTGGGCGGCCGCACAAGGGGATCAGAAGGTCTGATTTTGGTTGAAAACCAGAATCTGGAATTTTTCGAAAGATTCAACAGAACCAGTAACAGAACCAGTCCAGACTTGCTGATCTGGAATGGGTTTTGGGTAGTTGGTTTATGTATGGATTTTGGGGTTTGATTTTCCTATTTGTTTTAGTCTTGTGATTCCTAGATTGGTTCAAGTTTTGGATGGCTAATCTGCGTTCATCGAGATTGTGTTTCCCAAAATTGATCGCAATCAAAGTTTCAAAGATAAGACGAAGTTAGAATTATGAAGAGTTCATAATTGCTAAAATTGAGAAACAAAGTTCTTGATTCAATGATTGGAGATCCATGTGGAATTGTGAATGCAATTGGCCTACGTTCATCGAGACCATCTATTGCTTAGTTTCGGCCACATGGACTACTTTCTTGGTTTCTTGAATTAGTGCGGGATTGTGGTTGCCTAATGGTTTAGTTCGACCGCACTTCTTGTTGTCTTGATTTGGAGATAATAACCAAAGTTGAAATAGTCTCATCCTCATAATTATAGAGAAACTAATGACACATAAATACCATGCTTAAATTAATGGAGATTAATTTAGTGGCTAAACTTGATGTGTAACATGTTTATATTATGTGCTCATAAATGTGTTATATGCTACATGTGAGGAACCTTCAAAGAAAGTTTTAAGTCTTTTATTGCCATGCCATGATTAAAACACTTGTGAGTACATGAGTGATTTTAATGTAGATTCGCCCTAGCGAGATGCATTAAATTTTTTTTTGTATGAGCAAGATGGATAGTGTGGGCACGCCCTAGCGGGACACATTAACTATGCGTTTAAAATGGTTAGACTTAATTGGGCGTCAAAACAGTTTTGGGCCTAGGCAAAGATGAGGTTTAACATGCTTTTTGAAATTGGATTTCTTAAAGAATCTCATAAAAGGAACTAAGAGTCATATGAGATATGATTGACAAGAGTTGTCTACCTAATTAATTTGATTTTGTGTAATCCGCCTTAGCGGACTTGAAATTAAATTAAAGTTGGATCTTAACCCATTTAAATTATATTATACATTGGATGTATATGAAGGTTATATAATTTAGTGGGAGTATTTTGTTTGAAAAATACATTGTTTATCTCTTTAATGAAAAACGGTACTTATTAAATTTTGGAAATTTTGCATATTTGTAGATAATGACTAATAACACTCAATCAATGTCGTTGCGATCGATCCTTGAGAAGGATAAGCTGAGAATGGTACTAACTTTATGGATTGGATCCGTAGCATAAGAATCGTTCTTAGGCAAGAAGATAAGTTGTACATTCTCGATGGGCCTCTCCCCGCTGAACCACCGCCTACTGCCCCTAGGGTAGAAAGAGACAATTACAAGAAACATCGTAATGAGTCTAGAGATGTAAGTTGTCTCATGCTTGATGCTATGTGTTCAAAACTCCAACAAAGTTTGGAACATTTGGAAGCCTATGAGATAGGCGTGGAGTTGAGAACCATGTTTCAAGAGCAAGCTAGGCAAGAGAGGTACAAGACCATTGTTGCATTCACTACTAGTAAAATGAATGAAGGGCAACAAGTGAGTCCTCACTTTCTTAAAATGAAAGGTTATGTAGAGCACCTTGAGAAACTTGGCTATCCAATCCCATTGGAGCTAGCCACGGATCTCATTCTTAATTCATTGCCTAAAAGTTATAATCAGTTTGTAATGAATTATAACATGCATGGAATGGATAAGAATCTCTCTGAGTTGCATGGGATGCTTAAAACTGCAGAGATGAAAATTGTGGAGAAAGGTTCTCCTGTGCTCTTGGTTCATGATGGGAACAAGCCTGGTGCCAAAGGCAAGGGTAAGGCAAAAGTTGTCAAACCCAAGATAAGCAAGGCAAAGGTTGCCAAGGCTTCTGAGGCAAAACCCGATACACAAAAGGATGCAATTTGTTTCCATTGTCAAGAAATTGGTCATTGGAAACGTAATTGCAAGGCTTTCTTGGAAGAGCAAAAGAAGAAGAAGAGCAGCAAGGCTGCGTCGACTTCAGGTATCTATATGATAGATATTCTCCTTTCTACCACTGATTCTTGGGTATTGGATACCGGATGTGGTTCTCACATTTGTCTAAATGTGCAGGGACTAAAGAATAGGAGACTGCTTAAAGAAGGTGAAGTAGATCTACGCGTGGGGAATGGAGCAAGAGTTGCTGCATTAGCCGTAGGGACTTATGAAGTCACTTTACCTTCCGGATTAATTCTTGTTTTGAACAATTGTTATTATGTTCCGGATTTAAGCAGAAATATTATTTCAATTTCTTGTTTGGATAATGAAGGTTTTAAGTTTCTTATTGAGAATAAGAAATTTTCTATTTATTTAAATGATGTGCTTTATGGTATTGCTAATTCATTTAATGGCCTTTATATCTTGGATGTCAAGAATGAAAATAATGTCTATCATGTAAATAAGAAATCTAAACCTAATGATATAAATCATACTTATTTGTGGCATTGCCGTCTTGGTCATATTAATGAGAAGCGTATCTCAAAACTCCATGGGGACGGACTTTTGGGTTCATGTGACTTTGAGTCATATGACACTTGTGAGTCGTGTCTTCTTGGAAAAATGACTAAGACACCTTTTACCAAGTTGGGTGAAAGGGCAAGCGACTTATTGGGGTTGATACATTCCGATGTATGCGGACCATTAAGTAGCAATGCTAGGGGAGGATTTCAATACTTCATAACCTTCACTGATGATTATAGTAGATTTGGGTATGTTTACCTAATGAAACATAAAAGTGAAGCATTTGAGATATTTAGAATATTTCAAAATGAAGTAGAAAAACAACTTGGCAAAAGTATAAAGGCACTTCGATCAGATCGAGGTGGTGAATACTTAAGTCAAGAATTTGATGATCATCTAAAGAATTGTGGAATAGTTTCACAATTGACTCCACCTGGAACACCACAATGGAATGGTGTGTCCGAGAGGAGGAATTGGACTTTGTTAGACATGGTTCGATCAATGATGAGTCAAGTTGATCTTCCAATATCCTTTTGGGGTTACGCCCTAGAAACCGCTGCTTTCACACTAAATCAAGTTCCAACTAAATCGGTTCCAAAGACTCCATATGAGATGTGGAGTGGAAAGAAACCTAGTTTATCTTTCATGAGGATTTGGGGTTGCGAAGTTTATGTCAAGAGACTTATCTCTGACAAACTAGCACACAAATCTGATAAATGTATTTTCGTGGGATATCCTAAGGAAACTAAAGGATATTACTTTTACAACCAAGAGGACAACAAAGTGTTTGTTGCCCGAACTGGTGTCTTTCTATAGAAAGAGTTTCTCTCCAAAGAAATCAGTGGGAGTAAAATAAATCTTGAAGAAATTCGAGACCCAGAAAATAACATTGAACCAATAGTGGAACAAGAACAAGAACCACAAGGAGTTGTGGAACCTGTTCAAAATACACAAGCATCTCGCAGATCTAGTAGGTTACGATCCGAGCCCGAGAGATATGGATTTCTCGTAACGGATAGTAATGAGGTAGAAATCATTGAGAATGATGAACCGTCAACCTACCAAGAGGCGATGTCTTCTCCTGATTCGGACAAGTGGCTTGGAGCCATGGAATCCGAATTGCAATCCATGCAAGACAATCAAGTTTGGAATTTGATTGATGCGCCCGAAGGTGTAAAAACCATAGGATGCAAATGGGTCTTCAAGAAGAAGACTGACATGGATGGGAAGGTGCATACTTACAAAGCTAGGCTTGTAGCGAAGGGTTATAGGCAAGTTCATGGTATTGACTATGATGAGACCTTTTCACCCGTAGCAATGATCAAGTCTATAAGAATTTTGCTTGCCATTGCCGCATATCATGACTATGAAATATGGCAGATGGACGTCAAAACCGCTTTCCTGAATGGAAAACTCCAAGAGGATGTGTATATGACACAACCAGAAGGTTTTGAACAAGATTCTAAGGTATGCAAATTGCAAAGATCCATCTATGGATTGAAGCAAGCTTCAAGGAGTTGGAATCTCCGTTTTGATGAATCGGTCAAAGAGTTTGGTTTCATCAAGAACGAAGATGAGCCTTGTGTATACAAGAAGATTAGTGGGAGCATAGTGCTATTCCTTATTTTATACGTGGATGACATATTACTCATTGGAAACGACATTCCTACACTTCAGTCTGTGAAGACTTGGTTAGGAAAGTGCTTCGCAATGAAAGATATGGGTGAAGCCGCATATATACTTGGCATTAAGATCTATAGAGATAGATCAAGGAGGCTACTTGGTTTAAGCCAAAGTACATACATTGACAAGGTCATTAGAAGATTCCGTATGGAAAATTCTAAGAGAGGCACCTTGCCCGTGTTACATGGAGTTTCTCTAAGCAAGACTCAATGTCCTAAGACAAAAGATGAGCGTGAGAAAATGAATGATGTTCCATATGCTTCGGCAATTGGGTCCATCATGTATGCCATGATTTGTACTAGGCCGGATGTGTCTTATGCTTTGAGCATGACAAGTAGATACCAATCCGACCCTGGCGAAAATCACTGGATAGCTGTAAAAGCGATTCTTAAGTACTTGAGAAGAACTAAAGACTCGTTTTTGGTCTATGGAGGAATGGAAGATGATCTCGTTGTAAATGCTTACACGGATGCAAGCTTCCAAACCGACAAAGATGATAGCCGATCGCAATCGGGTTTTGTGTTTATGTTAAATGGTGGAGCTGTAAGCTGGAAGAGTTCCAAGCAAAGTACAACTGCTGATTCTACAACAGAAGCTGAGTATATTGCTGCATCGGATGCTGCAAAGGAAGCTGTTTGGATTAAGAAGTTCATAACTGAACTTGAAGTGGTTCCTAGTATTGCTAATCCAATAGACCTTTATTGTGATAATAATGGTGCTATTGCTCAAGCAAAGGAACCAAGAGCACATCAGAAATCCAAACACATACTTAGGCGTTTTCATATCATTCGAGAGATCGTTGATAGGGGAGACGTAAATATATGCAGAGTACCTACTGATGACAATGTTGCGGACCCACTAACAAAAGGACTTCCACAAGCTAAACATGATGGTCATGTTAGGTCCATGGGTATTAGATACATGGGAGATTGGGCCTAGGGCAAGTGGGAGATTGTTGGTAGTGGTGCCCTAGGCACGTTTAATAAACGTTGTAATTGTTATCATTTATTTCATATCAATAAAGAGATGTTTTGATTATTATTGTTGTTCATGTTTACTTATAATAATCCCCGTCCCTAGTACTTGTTAAGCACTAGTATAAAGGCTAAATGATCATGGGATGATCATGTTAGATTTATGGGTACTTGTTTGGAACAAGGTACTGGACATGACCCGCTGTATGAGATTTATGTCATGGTCCATGTCAAACATATATCTCATATTAGTTATGTCATTTGAATCCTTAGACATGAAGTTATTATAGTCTTCCACTTGATGAACATTATGTTTGACATATTCAAACGCTACCTTTAACCGGGAAGTTATAAAGGGTATGATTGGCATAATCGGATTCACGTAGGGAAGAATAATAAGCTAAATGGATTTGTTCCTCCTCGGAGAGATGTCAAGCTTGGGCCACTCGTAGGAATGATGTTGATGAAATGTTCGGCCGGACTCAAATGGATTGATTGGATCAATAGCATTTGAATTATCAACATATTCGGAATCGAGAAAGTATTGAACAAAACAAGTTGACTGTTTGACCATGACTTGTGTTCAATGACATCGTGGACAAAGGGATTGTGACATATTCTAAAGGAATGCGAACTTGTATCTAGTTATACTATTTGGGTAGGTATGACGGTTTGCTAGAACCTAATCATATCTTATGGGATCATGTTTGAGCTCATTGCTAACTTAGTATAATCCTAGAGGGTCACACACAATAGAACGAATCTTTAAAAGGACTACATTGGAATTTTGGAAATTCTGGACTTTCTGGGAAGTGGGCGACCGGACATTCTGGACTGGGCGGCCGCACACTTAGCTCAGAAATGTACCAGTTTTGTTTCAGAATGTTGTGCGACCGCACAGAGGTTTTTGGGCGGCCGCACAGTACTGTCGGGTGGCAGATTCCTAATTTGATTAGGAAACGAATTTTGGACGGATTTTGACACAAGTTTCCTATTTGGAATAGGTCATACTTGTGTATAAAAGACCAAATTCGGCCAGCACTCAAAACGATTGATTTTGTGAGTCTCAAAGAGTTTGAGAGAGGGTTTATTTTGTTCCAAGACATTCTTGGTTGAGGAACAAAATAATACACAAAATAAATTCCGTATAGTTCTTTTGATTGTGAAAAAGTGTTTCACAATTTGGTCTAGCAACCAAGATCAAAGAAGCTCCTTTGATATTCGTTCGAAGTGTGGATACCGCTAGAGGGTGAAAATCATCATCTTCAAAGTTTGTGTTCAAGCTTTGTGATCGTGATCAAGTCTTCAAACCTCCACCAAAGACCAAGAGAATTTGATAGCCATCAAGGGTTAGTTTATTCCTTTATTCTTATGTTGTATTTGATTTAATCATATGAACGGATCTATGGGCTTTGGGTTTCAAAATTTTAAATGCTAATTTCCGCTGCGCATGTCTGATCGAAACCCAACAAGTTCTTCATAAGTACTAGGGATGGGGATTATTATAATAAACATGCAAAAAAAACATATAATAATCCAGGTTGTTATCTCCATAACAAATGAGAACATGACATAACATGAGACATTTCTCAAGGGTCTAGGGCCTAATCTCCAACACTGCAGATCACTTGGCCGGTCAAACAAACACCCCAATTGGTTATTTGATGGTCGGAGTTAACGTGCAAGAGAAATAAATTGTCCCGTCGGCGAAGGGCTGGTTTTGACGCAAGAACTGTGCAAACTGTTCTTACATACGTCTTTTTGGAGAATACAAATGCCGTTTCAGAAGAAGGTGCGATGGCGACGAAGAGGAAGCATGTGAGGCTGAGCGGTGAGAGACGATTTGGTCGGTTTGGGAAGGGGTGACGGTGTCGGAGGGGGAGGCGGAGGGGAGACGGTGCCGGAGGGGAAGGGGAGACGTCGACAGAGGGCTACATAGGGGAAGGCGCAGAGAGAGCGAGAGAGAGAGGGTTATGGTTTAGATTTTGGTTTATAGCAGAGGGTAATTTTGTCATTTAAAAAGTGAGAGAGATTTATTGGTGAAATTGATTTCGACCCGAGGACCCTAAGGTAAAATACCAAATATTGTGTTTTTATTGGCAAATACCACCTTCTGTCAGGGACTTATTGGTAAAAATCCTTTTTTTATTGCTTTTTTCGTTTGCCAAAAGTAATACTTGGTATAACTAAATGTAACAACTATGTTACTTATAAAGTAACATTGTTTATAAGTAAACGTAACACCAGTTTTAAAAAAAAATAAAAAATAAGAAGCTCATTTTACTCATCTTTCAACTGTAATTCTAACTATAAATACGTGTAACACTAACAATAATTAAATGTAATTATCGTTATACTGAAATGTAATACTGAAATGTAATAGGGTTTTTCCAGTTTTTTTTTTTTTTTTTTTTTTTTTTTTTGAAAAAAAGTAACATTTAAAAAATAACAACTGATATATATGAATGTAATTATTTGTACAAGTAAATGTAACACTATAGTAGATGATATTGTTACAGATTTCTAGAGTTAATGTAATACTTTTACATATATCATGATAAATTGGACTCATTGTAACTTATTATTTGAAAACATATGGATATATTATTATACAAGTAAACGTAACTGTTTTACAATGTTATTATATAAGTAAAATGTAGCATTCGCTTATAAAAATAGTTACTTTCTTATTTTTACAATGTTACTAACGCAAGTGTTTTTAGTTCTAAAGTGTAAATGGTTGAATTATTACTTTTCTATACATATATGTTACAATTATGTATCGACACTGTTACATATAAGTAACACATTCGTTACATTTTAGTAATAATAAGTACTCCCTCCGTCCCACCTGAATTAGAATTTTTGGGTTGGGCACGGGGATTAAGGAAAAAGTATTAGTGGAGTAGGTGTTGTGAGTATGAAAAGTAAAGTAGGAGAGAGAAAGTAGGGTAGAGAATAATGAGTGGAAAGTTGTTGTGAGTGTGAATGTGGGTCCCATTAAACAAAACATTTCTATTTTTGGGTTGTCTTAATTCGAACGGGACATCCAAAATGAAAATTTGTCCTAATTCGAGTGGGACGGAGGGAGTATTACTTTTGGAAAATGAAGAAAACATAAAAAAAAAAAAAAAAAAAAAAACCACTGTTACTTTTCTGTATATACTCCCCCCGTCTCAGGTTAGTGTGAACTTCTTTTTTTTTTGGTCTGTCTCAGGCTAGTGTGGACTACCCCAAAATAGCAAAGAATCTTTATTATTCTTTCGACCCATTCTCTCTCATACTTTACTTTTACACTCACAAACACCAATCAATTTACTATTCCTCCCACTCATTCTCTCTCCTATTTATTTTTTCATACTCCAAAAAAATCCTTCCATTATTTATCTCTCTTACTTTTTCTTAATTTGTGTGCCCAAAAATTTGGTCCACACTAACTAGAGATGGAGGGAGTATGTATTACTTTTAGGTATACAAATTGTTACATATAAGTAACAAGTTTGTTACATTTAGTTATAGTAACTATTACCTTTGGCAAACCGAAAAAATACCAAAAAATAATAATAATAAAAAAAAAAATTGCCCGCGGGTCATGGGTCAAAAATGATCCGTCTCTACTATGAGACGGGTCATGGTGTTCTCATACAAGTTTTTGTCAATTGGAGTTAGGTTTTTAATTAAGTGATGTTTGTTGAAACTAAAACTTAGAGAGCAAATTGTAATTTGGTTACATATGTCTAAGGATGGCAACAAGTCGGGTTCGGATCGGATCATGACCGACCCGAACCCGATCCGAATATCAAAAATATATTGATTCGAACCCGAGTCGAGCCGAAAATTCAAGAAACCGTGACCAACCCGATCCGACCCGAATCTTATTAAAAGTCTATTTTTTAGCTCAAAATTAATTAATTAAAATATATATTTTAAGCACAATGTTGAATGTTGTATGGAAAATAGTCCAAAATCATCCATATCTCACTTGCAAACACAAATCAAGGTTCTAAAAAACGCTAGGCGGTTGCTAGGCGCCGCAGGGCCGCCTAGCGCCTAGACGGGGCCTAGGCGGGATTTAGGCGGGGCCGAGAATTCAAAAATAACTATAATATCCTAGACGGGACCTAGGCGTTTCATGAACGCCTAGCGCCTAGGCGGCCTAGACGGGGGTCTTTTAGAACACTGACACAAATTAGAAAAAATAAAATTTAACATAATATTTAAAATATTTAAAATTCACCCTTTATTAAGGGTCGGGTCGGATCGTGTTCGGATCGGATCATCAACATGATCCGAATCTAATCCGAACCCGCTCGGGTTTTAAAAATTGCAAACCAAACCCGTTTTATTCGGATCGGATCGCCTTCTGTACGGATCAGATTCGATCAAATTGCCATCCCTACCTATGTCTTCCATGCCTCCTCCTCCCAAGTCCCAACACCTTGCAGATCCGTTTTCTCCGCTCCAACCTGTTATCTCTTCCTCCAGTCAAACCCGCACCTCCTATGATGACGCATCCTCTTCCCCACCATCATCGCCATATTCTTCTTCCTATCTGGTCATCAACCATCAACCCCCTTACCGCCCACCCCTTCTCCATACCCTCCATCGTCGTTCGAATCTGGCTGAGTTCTATCATCTTCAACAAAATTTATTTTGACGGATTTAGAGATCTCTCCTCAGTCTTCATCGATCTGTAGTCTTCCAATCTCCATTGGCATCTATTGATTTATTTTTCTTTAATTTGAATTTCAAATTCAAATTCGATTGGAATTCAATTATGGTTTGAAAATCTATTTTTTATTTAGTTATTGTGATGTTCTTAGAAATGTTAGAGGATTATGATTTCGATTGTTATGGGCTTTTGAATGAGTGTAGGGTGAAATCAGTGGTAGTGAATGACGGTGGGTAGGTGGTGGTGAGATGGTGGTGGGTGTATACAAATTAAGACAAAAACTTGTATGAGAACATCATGACCAATCTCATAATAGAGACGGGTCATTTTTGACCTATGACCCGGATCCATGACTCACATGCCCAAAAAAAAAAAATTATTTTTTATTTTTTTGCTTTTTAAAAATTTTTATATTACTCCCTCTGTCCCTAAATGAGTGTCCATTTTCAAGAAATCTTTGTCCCAAAATGAGTGTCTTTTTTTAGCATAACTTTCTCCTTAAATGTTTTTTTTTTTCCGAAATTTTTTCACCGGTTTCTTTATACGTGCAAAACTAAATGTTTGGAAAGGAGAATACAAGATTATATATGAATATTTGCTACCAAATTGTACAACAAAGTTGAGATTTTCAGTGTCCCTTAAAATGAAATTTGGATACTCATTTAGGGACAGAGGTAGTATTATTTTTGGTTTTTTTTTTCGGTTTGTCAAAAGTAATAGTTACTATAACTAAATATAACAAACGTGTTACTTATATGTAACAGTTTGTATACATAAAAGTAATAAATATATACAGAAAAGTAACATTGTTTTTTTTTTATGTTTTCTTCGTTCGCCAAAAGTAATACTTATTACAACTAAAATGTAACGAACGTGTTACTCATATGTAACAGTGTTTATACATAATTGTAACACATATATATAGAAAAAGTAATAATTCAACCATTTACATTTGTAGAGCTAAAAACACTTGATTAGTATTACATGTAAAAGTATTACATTATCTATAGAAATATGTTATAATTTCTTTTATTAAAGTGTTACATTTACTTGTACAAACAATTACATTCATGTATATGAGTTGTTACTTTTCAAATGTTACTTTCTTTCAAAAAATTAAATCAAAATACACAATATTTTACATTTTTGTAAAAGCACTATTACATTTCAGTATAAATGATAATTACATTTAGATATTGTTTGGGTTACACGTAATTATAGTTAGTATTACATTTGAAAAAATGGGTAAAACGAGTTTTTCTTTTTGTAAAACAGGTGTTACGTTTACTTATGAACAATGTTACTTTATATGTATACAGTCATTACATTAAGTTATGGTAACTATTACTTTTGGTAAACAATGGAAAAGCCAAAAAAAAATAATATAAAAACAAAAAAAAAATCATTTTTTTTTGCCAATGGGTGGTTGCCACGTGGCAGGTCATGCCCAATGGGTCATGGGTCGACCCGTCTCTTCTATGAGACGGATCTAGGTGTTCTCACAAGAGACCATATGTAAGTAACTAAATACTACTCAATTTTTTTCAATGGATTTGAAGGTGTACAAGCAAAAGTTAATGAATCCTTAAAATAAAACAAAGATAATGAATCCTTAAAATAAACTAAAAGTTTAGTGAAAAACTGGGAAACAACGTGTTTTACGCTAAGTTAGCGTAAAATGTCTTTTTAAAAATGGCGCGGTGGTATTTTTGTAAAAAACGGGAAGTTGTTTTAAAATACGCGGTGACATTTTTATAACTTACGCTTATCATAAGTCTTGTGTTAGTGTTGAAAAGTGTCAGTGATGTTACACCGGCACTTATTAACACTACCACATGCACTTTTCATAAATCCCAATATTAATGTTTATAAGTGTCAGTGTAATGGCTGAAACTGGCACTTACTAAAAGTGCCAGTGACAATGTTTATAAACGTCAGTCCAAATGACTGCACTTTGTAATATTAACACTGGCATTTACGATGCTTACCCGTTATTTACAAAAATGTCACCACCAGTGTTTTTGTAAAAACACATTTTTGAAAGATTTGTAGCTAGGACTGTTTCTGAAAACGACCACTTGTGAGGACACTTGTGATCAAGGATGATCATACAAGTGACAAGACAACTGTCGACGAACAGAGAATAAATGCAGCGAAAATTAAAACTTAGAATTTAACACTTCAGCAAGACCATGCTTGCTGAAAAACTTTCATTAATAAAAACTTGCAGAGTACACGTTATATCAAATGATTACAATGAAAGAAAATAATCAAAAGACTAAATGTGTTCTAGACTACTAGAACAAATCAAACACGAAATAAACTAAAAGACTAGATCTAGAACTTGTGAATCTAATCCCAAAATCTGCACTAAGGCATAAATGATTAAAGGATTGATTCCTAAGCATCGTTCTTCATAGATCTAGAACTAAAACACCTTGAATAAATAAAAGATTTTTTGAACAAAAGACTTCAAGGACACAAGTGATTTTTAGAGAGAATATGATATGAGCTTCTTGATATCTCAAAATCGTTGGAATGAGTTAAGTTAAAATGACTGACTTTCTCTTTCTTTTATAGCCACTCCATCTTTATCAACAAGAGTCCAACCTACCTAAAATACAAAATAACTACCAAAGATAAACATTAGTAGGTAAGAAAAAAAATAATCTAATTTAACTAATTCCTAAGATAAATATTACTATATCCTAAAATAACTATAAACTAATTATAGACATGATATACACCAGAATTACAAATATCCAAATTAAATTAAAAGAGTATTTTCATACTCTTTCAATCTCCCCCTATTTTCGTGGTTCTCTTAAAAACCTGCAAAAACAATGTTAGTACAAGAAACTCAAACCTCAATCTTCACCCATTGAACTCCAACTCATCTTCATTCATGGCATTAGGAACTCGACCTTGCTCCCCCTTAATTGGTCACTACAATCTCTCCCCCTTTTATTTAGATATTTAAAAGAAATGTGCGCGTATTCATGAAAATATCTCAAGAAACCCCTTTATGAATTATGATAAGAGTTGCAGCTTTAGAGGATCAAAGGCAGAGGAACAAGTGGAAGAAGACAATACTTACAATTTTTTTGAGAAGAAGAGAACAAATGCATAGTTGTGCGACCAGTTGAGTGCAGAGATGTGCACGCAACTTCCAAAACATAAGCATAGACAATTGCATGGATGACATTCTCACAAAAATAATGAAATTTCCAAAGAGAGCATTGTTGCTGATTATGACAAGGGAGAAGTTCACTTGGTCTAGGAAACATACACTGTCAAGGTGACCGAACCTTTTGGAGGATCAAATTAGCCAGAGAACATGAATTCAAAAACCAAAATTTTATCTAGATTTTGTGGCTCATTGCAATACGATAGAAGATCATATCCACATGAACCCCCAAAGATTGTTCCGAATTCCTTTGCACATAAACCTGGGCAAACATAGTGAAGATAATAATCAATTAAATGAAATTTTCACGAGGCCAAAGAATTCATAAACCTGGGCTAACCAAGAAATGATTAGCCCACAATTTGATGAAAATAATAATCAATTAAATGAAATTTTCACGAGGCCAAAGAATTCCGAATTTTGAGTTATGCCTAACAAGCACACATAGTGAAGATTGATCTCAATTTGGTGTGATATGGTATGGTCAACATATCCAATGGCCCAGTCCAACTCACAACAGTTCAATAAGATACCCTTTAATAATGTAGCCTCTAAAACACTTCCTTTTTAGGCATTGAATCAGTTACGGGGAGGAGCTTTTCACTCTCACAATACAGTGTCACCATAATATTTTCCTCAAGTGATGTATTTTTGTACAACGTTGTCATTTTGCCTAAATGAGTAGTGATTTCAAAGATTGGAGGCAGCTTGTTTTCCTCGTAACCTTAGATTAGGTGCCCACTCCATGATGAACAACACGAAGGAATTAACAAGATAATTTCTATTATCAGGATAAGAAGGGTCTCACATTCAAGGGTCAAACACATAGCCACGGGAAAGATCAACCAAGTGATCACAAAAGATAATCGTGCAAAGCATGAATGCAATTTTTTTTCCTGGAATATACAGTTATACAATTGTCCACACACTTGTGCGATCAACTTAACTCACATACACCGAGAGAAAAACATCTCTCGAAAAACAAAGGCCATATGAAAATATCATTCAATCCTTTATTATTTACCTTAAATTAACGATTAATGATTTTTTGATTAACAATATCTCGAACATAGTGAATACTAAAATCAAGATGCTTAGGGGTAGAACATTAAACGGGGCCTTTAAGAATCTTTACCCTTAACATCACAAAATACAGACGAGATTTTGTGTTTGATTCCACGGTCTTTGATCAATTTATTCATCCAAAGGAGCTTAGTGCACCTACTACCAACTGTTACACATTGTGATTCAACAGCAGATAGTAGCACAAAACTGAACTTACCTGATGGTATACGGAGTTCATGTATACCAAACCATCATAGTGTTAGTACCCGATCTGAAAAATGAGTTTATTAGGGCTTTCCCAAATATACGAGGACTTTATAGGAATTAAAAACCTTGCAAAGACTTGTCCTGGATTCCCAAGATATGTCTCAATATTCTAGAATGTACAAAAAATGGCCAAAATAGGGTTTCCTTATTTCAGTTAAAACCCTAGCTTGAAAATCACGTCATCCAGGAATGATGGCCACGCGTCCATATCTGCCCTTGGCCAAGCGGCCACATCCGCCCTTGGCCACGCGGCCATGGTTGCCTCAGCCAATCCCAGCCGTTTGATCCCTTGGTCAGTTCACTATATAAAGGCTCCCTTGCCTCATAAATAAAGGTCCGAATTTTGGAGCTTTAATATCATATTTTAGAGTTCTTAATCACGAATTTTCTCTCTCATCAAGCCTCTCAAGCATCCAAGAACACCCTCAAGAATCCCAAGAAGACCTAGGTTTATTTCTTGCCCACATAGGTAAGTTTTCTAACTTTTTCTTCATGTTCTTGCCATGTTCTTAGTGTAGATCCATAATATTCATGTTCCTTGCATGTTTATTCATATGTTCATCATATCATTCGTATGTTCATAATATGTTCTTCGCATGTTCTTCATGTTTTTAGATTAAAACCTTATTTATGCCATATTTAGGGTTGTGATCTTCATGTTAACATGTTATTTCATAGCCGATGATGATCTAGGGTTCATCAACCCGAACATGATCTAGGAACTACTTCTAAACCCTAATCTTTAGGTAATTCCCCCATCATTATGCATGATCCCGATTCTTCTGCCTATTCTAAATTCTTCTCGAACTACGCTGACCTGAGCTTCTCACATTGAGAGGAATGTAGGCAATCTTCGGATATGGTCTCTAAACACATTACACACAACATACACCGCATCATGATAGAAAGACCGATAATTTGGGCAATAGGAGTGATAACGCTTAATATTCTTCTCTTGTTGTAATTTGACCCCCGAACCCATTAACATGTTTTTTTCAATGTTTTTGCTATAATTAAAACGGCGTGGCGACTCTCATATTTTAATGTTTCTATGAATATTTCCCTTTGTTACTAATAATTATTGCAAGATACTTCCCATGCATCGCTTCATCGGAAAGGGGTATTCACAAGTGGCGACTCCGCTGGGGACTGATTTGAATTTATTTCAAACTTAGTGGGTCTAACTTTCGTTATCATCATGATGTTGTTTTCTTCTTCCTCTCTCTTGCATTGCATTTCATCATTCAAACATTCAAAACTTCTCTTTTTCTCCTTAAAAAGAATCTAGTTTCTTACCACACACTACCACTAGTCCGTGTCAGCACTGCACATGTCCCTTATTACCCTTGGAGCATTTGATGTGCAGAAATTAGCGGTGCTACTGTTGCCCTTCTTTCGAGTCACTCGTTTCCTCCACTCACCGTGTACGCTTTGCGAGCGGTGGGAGCCTTTTATCCTACCCGTGTCAACCCACACTTAGAGGTTAGAACACTCCAAACTTGTGATCGGTTGGTTTGGCTAGTTTTTTCTTACTAGACAAATAACGTGTCGTCTATGTTGAGTCATCCCCAAGTCAATGATGAGTCGAGACCTTTGAGAGAAAGTGCACAAAAAATTGATTTCCCTATAAGGGACGTGCCATGGTAAGATGAGTGTTTATTGTCAAGATCTCCACTCATCATTAACTTGTGTAGGATGAAACATCGACTGCACGTTAAATGTCTGTAAAGAAGGGTTAGTCGTAGGATCCGTTGATTGGTGGAAGCCGCTTGCCCTATAGGACCCTCGCCCGGATTGTCCGTTTGGGATGTGCAAGACATGTGAAAAACGAGGGGTCTATAGACGTAGTGATGGCCTCCACTAATCATAGTTTCTAGGCTAGTTGCGAAAAAGGGGTACCCTTCCAACCAATTATGATGTAAATAATATACAATTTTTCTGTAAATTAATGTACTTTGCATGAGCCATTCCCCTCCTAAAATTCACCTCCTTCCAACCTTTCAGCAAAGCAAGTTTGGGTTCGTTCGGATGGTCGACTGCAACGTGAAGCTTCTGATCCATCCCCGTTATCAGTCTCGACATCAGCAATGGCAACTCCCGCCTCATCTGCCGTCTCTGCAGTCTTCGTCACTCCTACTACTAGCACCGCCGAGCTCAACACCGAAGCCACTCTCAATGGTATTCCCCCAAGCCTTCAGAACTTCCTCGCCGGTCTCGAAGCTAAGATCAAGAATCTCGAGGAAAGTAACAAGACTTTGGAAAACCACAACCAACAGTTGAGGAGCCACATTCAAAAGAAGGGAGCCGATGTGATACCCGATGGTGAAAATTTTATTCATATCGAGGATGAAGAGGTCGATACCAACTACCCCGTCAACACCGGTGCCCCTACCTTCCACTTTCCAAACTATAGAAATGTCCCACCTCCTTCTCTTTATGCCCAAAAGGGACCCACTACCATGAGCAAGAACAAAGGTGTCTACGAGCCTTCCCCTGAACTACTTGGTGGCTACCTCTCTGCTAGCAAGTTGCCTCCACCTTCATTGCCCTTCACCATTGGAATGGCCGCTTCGACTATCTCAACAACTCCTCCCGTCACTCTGTCGGAATCCGTCCCTGACATCTCCAACCACCCCGTGGTCATGGCAATGCAAGAGAAAATGCGCAAGTTGATCGAGACTATAGACAAGCAAGCCGCTCCTACTACCAAGACAATCAATCCTAGCCAAGTTGGGGCTCTCCCAAAGGATTTCAAGATGCCTAAGGTGGCAATGTTCCATAGTGACTCGTGTCCTAAGACTCATTTGGACAGTTATGTGTTGGCTATGAGAGCTCGAGATTGCACCAACGAGCAAATGGCCTGTGTTTTCCATAGCACTCTGGATGGTATAACTTTGCGATGGTTCTTGGGACTAGACCCAAGTGAGAGGCAAACTTGGGATCAAATCAGTGTCTTGTTCTGTGAGAAGTACCAAGCTAACTTGGATTGGCATGTGAATCGAACCGACCTTGAGAACACCATGCAAAAGACCGGCGATCCTATCTACGATTTCTACAAAAGGTGGAACCACCGGCTGTGTGAGGTTCAATATCCACCTAAGGTGAAGGAACAAAAGCAGATTTTCTACAAGTGCTTGCTCCCCGAATTGAAAGTGGCCATCGGTAATGGTTATTTCCCTGATTTGCGGGAAATGGTTGACACCGGAGTGAGGTATGAAGCAGGCATCACCGGAATTGTACCACCGAAAGACACCACCAAAAGCAACAGCAACAACTCCTTCCGTTACAAGGCTCCTACAATCCCTGTGCCTCCCAAGAGTGGGAAAGAGGCGGTTGGACAAGTTAACATGGTCCAAAATGAAACTCCGTTCGACGTTCAAGCTGTCACAAGGAATAGGGCTCCACCGCAAAGAGAGAGGGAGCATTTTGATGATTTTGGCATGCCTATGGGGAAGGTCTTTGATGTGCTAGTCAAGAGAGGCCTCCATGTTCTGTAATTACCACAAATATATGGGACACACGACAGATGGTTGCCTCCAATTGAAGTGCATAGTTCAAGGGTTGATCAATGACAAGAAGATTGAGAAGCCGAAGGGTGCCAATGTAGTGAACAATCCTCTTCCCGACAACGGTGGGGTCAACATGGTGCAAACAAATGAGATAAGCATACTAGAGCTAATGGATTCCTTCGCCCAAGCAAAAGTGACGATGGCTAGTGTATTCGAGGCACTTATAAAGGCGGAAGTCCTCAAACCACTAGAAGGGTACCGTCCCCGTCTCGACTGTGATCTGTCAAAGTTCTGCCACTACCACAAGTGTACCGGTCATACTACCGAAGAATGCTTCGCCCTCAAGAAATCTATACAAGAGCTCGTTCTCATCGGCATCATCGAAGACCCTAGAGATTCTTTAGCTAGTGATATACTCATGGTAGAAATTAGTGAGATCAGTGATCCGACCGATCCTGTTGTGGCGGACTGTGATGGTGCAAATTGTACTTTAATGATTAATGATAAGGGAATTTCTTGCTACTTGTCTTCTATGGATGAATTAGCTAGTGAAGTAGAATCTTTAGAAAGTCCCAAACCCGACCAACCTTTGTCTTGGGCCGAAATCTTCAAAGAAGCCAAGAAAGTAGAAGTGCTACCCCTTCATCATGAAGCACCGCTCTCTCTAGATGACCCACGAGCGGAGGTTTGCCTGCTTACAAGATCCAGTCAAGTATACCAATCCGACCCAAAGGGTGCCAAGAAAATCTCCGGTAAGGAGCCTGAACAAGCCGACCTCGAGAAGGAGGATCCTATCCTTACCCAACTCAAGCAAACCCAAGCACACATCTTGCTCTGGTCCCTACTTACCTCCTCCCTTGCTCACCGCCTCATGCTTGAGAAAAACCTCACCGCTACGATGGTCCCATCATGCACTACTCCAGAGAATGTCACGCACATGATTGGTAACATCCACTATGGAAACATCATCACTTTCTCAGAGTTAGACAAACCCATTTTTGGGGTTGATCACAACGAGCCGTTGTATATCACTGTAGAAGTGGATGGCAAGAAAATTCCCCGTATGTTCGTCGATAACGGTTCAACTATCAACATCTTGCCGTCAAGGATGATGGATGTCGTTGGGGTTCGTGCCGCTGATTTAAAGCCATGACTCCACCTGTCGCGCAGTTATAGGCATTGTCACTCTGCCCATCACAGTCGGAACCAATATTCTACCCACTGAATTCCAAGTCATAGACATCCCGGCAACCTTCTCTCTCCTCCTTGGACGGCCATGGTTGCACCAGTCAGGCGCGGTTCCTTCTTCCTTGCATCAATGTGTGAAGTTTCAGTCTGGAAATGAGGTGACTGTTGTCTACAGTGATCTAGTAACTGCCCAAGGGGCAGACACCAAGGGCATTCATGTGTTACAAATACAGCATGGAGAGGAGAGCAGACTCTTCAATGGTTTTGAAATAGTTGCTCAAGCACAGATTTGCGCTATCGATCTCACCAAAACCTCAGATAAGGTGGCACCCGTTGTCAAGACACTATGAAACATGGGATTCGTACCGCGGCTGGGGCTAGGTAAGAACTTGCAAGGTCCCACAGATTTGGTTGAAGAAGTTGATCACAGAGGGCTGTTTGGCCTTGGATACACCCTCACTCCCAAAGACATAGCGGAACAGAAAAGGATAGAATTCCTCAAGAAAGTGAAGTTTCCATACAAGAAGCCTGAAATGCGACTGTACGGCCTTTCTCTTAACAATTACTTCGTTAAGGAAGGCGAGGAGTTTTTGTGTTTTGAGTTCGCAGAACCATGGTTTGACCACACCGGCAAGTTACAGAAAGGGTTCGAGATCTTGAGTGACATAGAGTTCGACCGGAACAACCTGATCCTGACTTACATGGAATACGACAAGAGCACGTGCAGAATCAAAACCATCAAGTACGAATATGCCACCGAAGTTGCAAGTGACTTGGCCGATCAACTAGAATCTGTAACCCTTGATAAACCAGCAGGGAAAACCACAGAGACTCCAGGTTTGACTAAGACGTGGGACGGCCAAGATCTGCTCCAACATCTGGGATATCTGGGGCTCGACGACGACACGGTAGCCGCAATTGGGGATGAATCAGAGGACAATATTGACCCGAGGATGTTGGTAAAGCCCATGGAAGGCAAGCTGAAAAACTGGTGCACGCTCGGAGGTCCCATATCTACTCCGGAATTTATGGTTGGGACGCTGGGGCTTACTCGATCTCCTTTCGCACCTCCCACAGCACTTCCTGTCACTTCCTTAAAATCCCCTTCCCCCGAGTCTAGTGTTTTGTCTTTTGAGTTCGAGTCTTCCTCTAAGTCCGACGACCTCACGTCTGAAGACTATGATCTTGTCGCAAACGCCATATTCCTTTTGCCATGAATGAAACCCTCGACCTTTCTGAGTATCCCTCCATAGCCACTCTTTTAACTGATAAATTAGCTAACTAATAATCGACCTAATGGTATACACTTAGTTAATAACGATTCATTAGAAGAGGCAGACATAGACACGCTAAATGATGAATATATTAGAGAAATTTCAGAACAGGTTATTAATCAAAAGGAATCTGGAGCCCAATCTGCCGATGAGGTGCTAACGTATGTGAATTTGGGAACTGAATCCGAGCCAAAGGAAACACAGATTGGGAGCTTCTTTAGCGGAGCCGAGAGGGAAGCATTGATTGAGCTATTCAAGGAGTACGTGGATGTGTTTGCATGGTCTTACAAGGACATGCCGGGGCTTGACAACTCGATCGTAGAGCACAGAATCCCGACAGCACCAGATGCCAAGCTAGTCAAGCAAAAGCTGCGCCGTATTAAGCCGGAATGGTACTTACAAGTGAAGGAAGAGATTGAGAAACTGCTCCGTGTAGGCTTCATCAGGGTGATCGAATACCCCACTTGGTTGTCCAACATAGTGATCGTCAAAAAGTCCAATGGTAAGGTCCGAGTATGCGTAGACTTCAGAGATCTCAGCAAGGACACTCCAAAAGATGACTTCCCTTTGCCCAATATCGATATGTTGGTGGACACGATGGCCAACTTTGAAGTCAAGTCATTTGTAGATGGGTTCGCCGGCTATAACCAGATTAAGATGACCGAGGAAGACCACGAGAAGATAGCCTTCACTACTCCGTGGGGTACTTTCTGCTATACTGTCATGCCGTTTGGTTTGAGAAACGCTGGGCTACTTATCAAAGGGCAGTCACCGCTCTTTTCCATGACATGATCCACAAGGAGATTGAGGTATATGTGGACGATAAGATCATACATTTGAAAGGCTCTGATGGTCAACATCTGACAGATCTAAGGAAGTTCTTCAACAGGCTGAGAGAGCACGTCATGTGTCTAAACCCCGCCGAGTGCACGTTTGGCGATTGTAGAGGGAAAGTGCTAGGTTACATGGTCACCGAGTGTGGTATAGAAGCCGACCCGAGGAAGATTCAAGCTATCTTGGAGATGCAAACCCCCCGCAACGAAGACGAAAGAATAAGGCTCATAGAACTACTCCGATACCTCGGTCATGTAACAATAGTAGCAGAGCCAACATTGCGAGAAATGGAGAGATGCGCAGATAAAGGCTGGAGTATAAGATGCGAAATTGCATTCAATTTCCTTAAACAGTACCTGATGAACACCCCCATTCTACGCCCGACACATGGGAAGGAGCCCCAACCCATAAGTCCAATGGAGCAGTGGCCCTCGCACCATGAAAAGGAGCCGAGCGAAAGACTGCTGAAATTTTTGCACAACAAACCAATTTCATTCTGACACAATACAAAACTAGGGATCTGTAGATACCCCGGGGAACCACAACTTGGCTAGAGCGGTGAATTATCCTAGGATGTCTAACTTGTTTTAGATTGTTTAGAGTCGCCACCTATGTTTTTAAAGGAACATAAGAAAAACCTAAAAATAGCCTAATTTATGTACAAAACCAGAGATTCGGGAGAGAAGGGTTCGGGGGTTAGGTGACGGAGTGGGAAGTACTTAAACACCCACTCCGCCCCGCTTACGCGGGTCTTGCTACTATTGGTGTTCTAATATTTACATGTCCTTCAATTAATTAAATAGAAATGTGCTAACAATTGTGATGAGAAGAAAAGGGGAAATAAAGGGGAAATAAAATAGAATTGTTTTATTTATTTAATGATAAAGATTACATGTAACAAGTAATGTTAAAGAATTACATTAAGAGATGAAGAGAAATTAACATGGTGAATTAAAGTTAAGATTAAAATGTAGGGAGATAACCTTAACTAACTTCAATATGTGAAGTAGTCATGTTGGTCATGTCCCATTAATGGGGATTGCATACATCAAGAAGAAGAAAACAAAGGAAGAAAATGGAGTTGTACCTTGAGAAGGAGGACTTGGAACCTTGACTTGAAAGTGTTATTGTTGTAATGAAATTGTTGTAGAACAATTTGTGTAGAGTCTTGTTACTAAGAACTCTTGTTGGGAGAATTTGTGTATAATGTAGTTGGTGAATCAAGATTGGAGTCCAAAAAGAAGTCCTTTTCCAAGGTAGAAGATGATGGTTTTTATAGGTAAAAAAGAGAGGGAAATGATGGAGGGAAATTGGTCATCCATGTGAAATGGAATGGGCCAATCACAAATAAGATAAATGAATAAAAGAAAAATAAAAGAAATAAAAGAAATCAAATAATAAATGAAAGAAATATTAGTTTTTGGGAAAATGCTTAGAATTTGGGATTGGGAGTTAATGAGAAAAGGGGGGATGAATGTGGATGTAAAAAGATGGTTTTTGTGATTAAGAAAAGATGTTTGTAAATAAGAAAAGGGAGGGAAATAAGGTGCAATCCGTTACTGCCAAAGTGGGAAGCGCGCGGGTCCGGCTTTTGGGGCGGGACGCGCGCGCGGCTCACTGGCAGTGCCGGAAGCGCCCGCGGGTGAAAAATGACAGAATGACAGAATGACCCTAAAAGTTAACTCTGTTATGCAGTTTAGTCCAAAACTAACGGAATCAGTTAGGAACTTAACCGAAGTAACAGAAATTAATGAAAATAAGTTAAATAAAAATACTTTGTATGCAATCGGGGTGAGAGGTCCAAGGCGGGGTGTCTACAGGATCCCACCGGCAAAAATGTTTGAAGGATTGCAAATTATGAGTAAAATTCAGCCCTTAGGAGAAAACGCGCTCCTCTCCGAGTTGCCACCTCTCCAACCGTTCGAGCCCTCCAAATTCTGTTCATACCACCGGATGAAGGCCATGATACCAATGATTGTATGGCCTTAGAAAGAAAAATCCAAGACTCCATAGATAGAGGGACACTTACCAAGCGGGGAGGATTTTGGTGCTACATGGAGAATGGTAACCCGCGGCCCCTCGAGTTCAACAAGCCCAGACCCAGAAGTGAAAGCAACATGACAGTGCCCCCGTACATGACTACAGAGCGAATTCGCGACCTACTGCAAGAGGTGGAATAATTGAAACGGCAACTCTCAGCCACCAAGGCGCGCGACACCTAACAAGATCTTCTCTGGAGGGGCAGTCAAAATGGCAGATTTGGATGGCAACCCGTTCAAGGAACCAGTCAACCTCAGCAAGCTTAAGCGCTACTACGACTAGTCCCCATTCTCTTTAAAAAAATAAAAAAAATAAAAAAAATATTATTATTACGCAAAAAGAAGCCCGCTAGGTTGAAAACCCGAAAGGGCGGCCTAGGAAAAAAAAAAGGGTGCGTACAAAGCTCGCTAGACTGAAAACCCGCAAGGGCGGTCTAGGCAAAAGTTAGAGCATCCCCCTCTTCTATCTTCCCTTTCTTAAAATAGTTCTAGTCTAACTGGAATGAACTACGATGACCTGAGCCCCTTAGTCCTACTTGTAAAAGGGGAACGTAGGCAGCCTTTCAAATGTGCGGTCTAAAAAATAAATAAACATCCAAATTTGGCCATGAAACAATAAAAGAAGAATTTGTGTTTTCTAAAGAAAATACTTTTATTTCCACAATCATTGCGCATTACACTTATTCGATGAGTCTAAGCTCGATTAAACTTGTGACTACATAACCTGTTATGAAATTAACTAAACTGAAATAAAATGAAATTAAAACTCATGTGTTTGCAATGACTGTGGATGGATACTTGGGACTACTCCTTAGCCTTCGTTGTGCCATCGGTCTCCTTCTTCTTATGTAGTCCTCGGCGAACCTTCTTCTTGTCAGGCTTCTCACAAAATCTTGCCTCAAAGGCGCTAACGCCCTTGGTCTTACCTTGCACAATCTCCCCAATTTTTCTTTTCCTCGGAGTCACTGTCCCATTCCCGTCCTCATTAACAATATTATTCCCTTTCTGCCTCTCAAAAGGCGACGCCTCTTTCATCCTCAAAGAGACACTCAAAGCACAGGATCCAAGTATAAAGCCCCGTAGGTTCTCTAGGGTCTGCTTCATATCACCAAGTCTATCCTCGTACTATGTCAAATATTCCCATGATAAGTAGGTGTTGTGGGAGCGCGAAAGGAAGGCCACGCACAAAAAACTAGCCCTCCCTCACATTTGGGAAAGAAGGATCGAGACACTAGCATCCAAGAAAATAACTCTGAGAGGAAACGGCACCAGCTCCTCATCCCAATCCTCAGGAATAGTCTGAACCAATCCATATTGGCGGAGCACCTACGTGGGATAGTAAAAGGTGGTCTCAGAAAGGGTCGGAACACGGATCATATAGGATCCCACCTGCTTCTGCCTCAAGGAATGGATCCTTCATGTCGACACTACCCACTGAATGTCATCAGTCACTAGCTCGGCCAAATAAGTCTCCCAACCACTACAGGTAATCCGCTCAAACCATTCTACAATACCCCTGCCGCGATACATCCATGGAGCAACACTCCTATACTGCGCCGGTTTATGCACCCGAAGTCTCTCTTGGAGCCACATAGTTAACAGCCTGTCACTACCTATCGGCATGACCCCATAAATGGAAAGATGAAAGATGGGAAATGCCACAAATGGTCTCCCCCAAGATGACCGTCACGATATTATGACCCACGCGGGCACGAATCACCATGTCAAGGCATTCTCCACTAGCAAAGCCGATCTGGGTAGGGAAAAGGATCGAAGCAAATAGGCACAATGCAAGATGGTCTAGAGCAAAGTCAGAAGTGACATCCATATGCATAAAATGCTCTGGCATCCAAGAGAGGTCCACGTGCTTGGCTCTAACATATTTACCAAGGTCATCTATGGTCACACCGAAAGTTACCAACCTTCTCTCCAACGAAACAGATTCAAAAGGCAAGGCGATCTCTTTTCTCTCATCGCCACCACAAAGAGCCATAAAATCTTCATAGGTGGGTGTTATCTCATTGTAAGAAAGTTGAAGACGTGGTTGTTTCCGTCCCAAAACTTGGCACTGGCACGCAAAAGATTCATGTTCGTGTTCATATGAGAAAGTGACCAAAGGCACTTTATGCCAAACCATTCATTAAATTTGTCGCGGCAAGAGTCAGGAATTTGATAATCCACCTCTCTAAAGCCGTGGTGTAAGCTCCTCTTTCAAGCCTTGTGATCCTAGCATGATTATCCATCAAAAGTGCAAGAAAAGTTGATATTCAGATAAGAAAAAGAGCAAAAACTGCTGTTTGTGCGGCTCTAGGACTGTTCAACCCTGTTTAAATAGGTTTCGGATTCCAACCCTTGCCAGAAAAAGGAAAGGCAAAGGCGGCGAAAACCTTGGCCACGCGGCCATCTTCGCACTTGGCCATGCGGCCATCTCCGCCCTTGGCCACGCGGCCATCTTCGCCCCATGAAGAAATTTCAGCTCCGTCCCCAAGCTTGGTTACTCCCACACCACAACGGATCCTATACAGAATCCATAAATATGTACGTACCCATCCCCATGGCTCATGCATTGTATAAAATTAGGAATAATGTAAATAACTAGTTTGTACAGATAAGTTGCATTAATCTCATTAGCTTAGTACGTAAATTCTTTGCATACATTTTAAATATCTAGTACATATCTGTCTATACTACAACTAACAATACAGGAGAGAAATAAAGTGGCCCCGGCTAATCTGAATCCTCCTCGGTAGCATCCCACCACTGTGTCGAACGACGCGAGCCACTAGCACTCGAGATCCGTCCCCAGACTGCCCGTCCACCAGTATAAGAAGACCCAGCCTCGGTAGGAGAGTGCTCTCGATGCTGTGGTATGACAACATCCTCCCTCTGGCAGGTACAAGAATGATATGCCTCTCTCAATAAGCGTATAAGGATGTTCTCCCGCCGAACAGATCAGACATATGCCTCCCGAGTCACCTGGAGAAGTCAGAAACAATGAATAATGATCAGGGAAGCAAAAGTGTTTGTGTGGGATAAATCTGAAGTAGAGTGATAAAATATACCCCAGCATTAGGCGGTGGAACGAATGGCTCCTCCACGATGTCTGCATCTGTCGGCTCCAAGCTAAACTCCCCCTCTCGGCCGCCTCGCACCACTCTGACGCTGCTCGAACGAAGAGGCATGTCAACCAAAGGCCGACTCCGCCCAACATAGCGGGTCGAGCTCGATCCATCTCCCGACAACATCCTGACCCATACCTATGGGTTGATCAGGCATGTCCGCATAAAGCCATCATAGTCATCACTGCCCCGGTAGTGCTCCGCCAGAGTCGGAGTCAAGAAGGTCCTCAACCTAGAAGGACGAAGCATGTCCCGAGGAGGATCATGGGGAACCCAAGGCACTGCACCGACCCTATGTTAACGAGAAACCCGCTCACCAAGATACATGGCATGTCCGCTGAGACCCACTACCAGAACCCGAGAAGCCGTCAACTCAGTAGCATAGCCAACAGAGAATTCGTTAGCCTCACTCCATGGATAGAACCTCACCCCAACAGTCATGGTCCTAGTGAACACTCTCCTCAGAAATTTACCTCTCTCGTCCTCAATCCGTCCCGTTGAAGCATTTGCGCCGCTGGACCTCCCGCATTTGGGTCCATTTCTGCATTTTCTCCCCCTAAAAGATCCTCATTTCCTCCTTCATGGTGTTCGTGCTCCGGTGGCATAAAACGGCCATAACCCGCAAAACCTCCGCCTATACCAAGCATATCGTCAATCCATTACCCCGCCATGGATTCAAATATGTGAAAGGGAGTTCTCAAAATCAACAATGGAAGTTTTCTCTCTTTAAACTCACCCTTTCTGTCTCTAGAACTCGAAGAAGAAGAAGGAAGAGGAAGAAGAAGAAGATCTGGCGCCGTGACCAAGAATCTGGTCTGACCAGAGACTTGGCCACGCGGCCAAGATCGCCCCGAGTCATCTCAGCCGTCCGATGGGTCAATCCACGTAAAGAAGATCTGGCCAATCAGAGGACTTGGCCACGCGGACATGTTCGCCTTCTCAGGCAAAATTACCAATTTACCCCTGCTCCATTTTGAGTTTGTTCATTTTAGGCCCCCCTTAGCCTTTTTTGACAGAAATTTGTTATTTTAGGTCAAGAAAGCCTCCCCAAAATTTCTATTTCTTTTCAAGAAGCATCGAGATTACATAGACTCTACCGTCTTTATATCTCGTACATTCGAACTTTTCGATGCGATTACCGAAACCCGACCGTTTCTACCTCGCGCACACCCTGATATTCGCTTAGGACCATCATGAATTGCAGAGACCCATCCGTCTCTATGTCATGAGTGTTCTAGTTCTATCGTGATTTGCAGAAACCCATCCGTTTCTAATTGCGTAAGTTCCAGCATTTGTTATTTTATTATCGCGATTTGCATAAACCCGTCCGTTTCTAATTGCGTAAGTTCCGCCAATTGCCATTCTTATCTTGGTATTACCTAGACCTTTCCATCTTTATATCTCGCACCATTCTTGTTCGTATATCCGAACTACGACCGACTTGATTCCTTCGAGGATACGTAGGAAGCCTGAAAAGGTTCAGCCACCCGACCGACTTGGTCATTTCTCATTCCCCAGCAGGATTTCCTTCATGAAAACTATCCCCAGCGAGAAGGCGTAACTCCCATCAGAGGACCATCGTTTGTAATTTTCCCCAGCAGATTTGAACTATGTTCAGCTTGATTCCCCATGGGATACGTAGGTCTCCTGAAAAGGTTCAGCCATTTGACCTCTTAGGTCATCTTTGTTGTAACTCCATACCCGCTGTTAGTACCCGACATGAAAATGAGTTTATTAGGACTTTCCCAAAAATACAAGGACTTTATAGGAATTAGAAACCTTGCAAATACTTGTCCCGGATTCCCAAAATATCTCATTTATGGAAAAATCTATCAAAATAGGTAACAAATGGTTTCCTTAAAACCATACAGAAACCCTAGCTTAAGAATCAAGTCAGCCGGCATCCTTGGCCACGCGGCCAACCTTGCTGCGCGTTGATCTTGGCCACGTGGCCACTCTTGTCACCGGCTTCAACCATGGCCAGGCGGCCAACCTTGCTCTGGATGATCCTGACCATCAGATCTTCCCATCAGCTTACTATATAAACCAATCCCATGCTATTGGTTTGGGGTCCGATTTGGAGAGTTCTAAAGTCTGAATTTTGGAGTTCTTAATCACTATTTTGCTCTCTAATTAGCATTCAAACACTCAAGAAGATCCAAGGTTTATTTCTTGCCAACATAGGTAAGTTTTCTAACTTTTTCTTCATGTTCTTGCATTATTTTTAATGTAGATCTTTTATATTCATGTTCGTACATGTTTATTCATAGTTTCTTCATGAGCTTTGCATGTTCATTCATATGTTCATAATATGTTCTTCGCATGTTCTTCGTGTTCATAGATTAAAACCTTATTTATGCTATATTTAGGGTTGCGATCTTCATGTTTACATGTTATTTCATAGCCGATGATGATCTAGGGTTCATCAACCCGAGGATGATCTAGGAACTACTTCTAAACCCTAAACTTTAGGTAATTCCCCCTCATTATGCATGATCCCGATTCTTCTGCCTATTCTAAATTCTTCTCGAACTACGCTGACCTGAGCTTTGAGAGGAACGTAGGCAATCTTCGGATCCGGTCTCAATCACTAACACACTACTAACACATTCATCATGATAGAAAGACCGATCAATTCGGGCAATAGGAGTGATAACGTTCAATATTCTTCTCTTGTTGTAATTTGATCCCCGAACCCATTAACATGCTTTTTCTCAATGTTTTGGCTAATTAAAACGGCGTGGCGACTCTCATATTTTTATGTTACTATGAATATCCCAAATTCAAACACACGTATTCACAGTGGCGACTCTGCTGGGGACTGCTTTGAAACTTTTTCAAACTTAGTGGGTCTAACTTTCGTCACATCATGATGCTTGCCATGTTTACACATGCATACACCTGCCATGTTTATACATGCACACACCTGCCATGTTTATACATGCACACACCTGCCATGTTTACACATGCACACACCTGCCATGTTTACACATGCACACACCTTCCATGTTTATACATGCACACACCTGCCATGTTTACACATGCACACACCTGCCATGTTTATACATACATACACCTGCCATGTTTACACATGCACACACCTGCCATATTTATACATGCACACTTGCCATGTTTTCACGTGCCCCCTACAGTTAAGCCATGTTTACACATGCACCCGCGCACTCCGCCATGTTAATACTTGTACCTTGTACCATGTACCCTTGTTATCTTCGCTTTAGTATTAGGGTCAAACAAAACTCTGCTATGCTCCCTTGTACATTATTCTCTCTCTCTCTCTCTCTCTCTCTCTCATGTATTGCATTGCATCATCCTAACATTAAAAACTTCTCTCTTTTATCCCTAAAAAAGAATTAGTTTTTTACCACACACTACCACTAGTCCGTGTCAGCACTGTACAGGTCCCCATTACCCGGAGTATTCGATGTGCAGGAATTTGTGCGCTACTACCTCACATTTTTCTAGTCACTCGTCTACTCCACTCACCGTGTACGTTCCGCGAACGGTGGGAACCTTTAACCTAACCCGTGTCAACCCACACATAGAGATTAGGACACTCCTCGGACCACCCATTTAGGATGTAAATAAATGCAAAACTTTTCGCAAAATAAAATGTGCATTGCATCTAGGCAACCTCTAAGGTCCATCGCTCATCCGTTGGGCCATCATTGCGATCCATTTGGGTCTACCCTTCACCTTCGACCGCCTAGGTCAACCTTCTCAACCTTTGACCGCCTAGGTAAACCTTCTCAACCTTTGACCCCCTAGGTCAACCCTTACCAACTTTTGACCTCCTAGGTCAACCTTATCCGCCTGTGACCCCTTAGGTCAACCTTTGACCTCCTAGGTCAACCTTTGACCACCTAAGTCAACCTTCTCAACCTTTGACCCCCTAGGTCAACCTTTGACCGCCTAGGTCAACACTCTGAACCTTTGACCTCCTAGGTCAACCTTTGACCCCCTAGGTCAACCTTATCAACCTTTGACCGCCTAGGTCAACTTTATCTACCTTTGACCCCTTAGGTCAACCTTTGACCCCCTAGGTCAACCCTTACCAACTTTTGACCTCTTAGGTCAACTTTATCCGCCTCTGACCCCTTAGGTCAACCCTTGACCTCCTAGGTCAACCTTATCACCCCCGATCTCTTAGGTCAACCCTTGACCTCTTAGGTCAACCTTTGACCCCCTCGGTCAACATTATCACCCATTGACCTCTTAGGTCAACCTTTGACCTCCTAGGTCAACCCAATCACCTTTGACCTCTTAGGTCAAACTTGGACTCCTAGGTCAACCTTATCCGCTATTGACCTCTTAGGTCAATCTTTGGTCCCATAGGTGAACCAAATTACCTTTGACCTTAACCCGCTTAGGTCTAACCGTCATCCTGACCCACCTAGGTCATTATTTGACCCACCGTTGTCCATACTAACCTAGGTCAACCCGTCTCAACCCGTTTAGGTCCACGCACCATCCTCGACCCATCTAGGTCAACTCGTCCGTCTTAGGTTAAAACTACCCCTTTACCTTTGACCCATCTAGGTCAACCCGCGACCCGCTTGGGTCGACTTACCTATCTTGGATCCATCTAGGTCAATCTCCAACATTCCTTGGTCCACCAACCCGAATAGGTCAACCTTAGACTCGCTTAACTCGAACCATGTCTATCCCGCTTAGATCATCCTATAGGCAACCCGTTACATCCCGCTATCTTGATTCATTCACCATATAGGTCAATCCAACCCTTCTCATTTAGGTCGACCTATCCTTTACCCATCTAGGTCAACCCACCATTATCGTCGCATCCTAGCTTGAACCATTTCTTGTCTCAAACCTTAGGTCAAACCTTAGGTCAAATTTAGGTCAAACCTTAAGTCAAACCTTACCCGATTCCTATAGGTCTTCCTCACCCATGCTTGACTACAAACCGAGTCATCTCCTTCTTTTTGACCCCTATGGTCATCTCTCACCTCTTTTTAAAAAGTCTAACTTGATTCGAACTACGGCGACCTGAGCCTCTTATTGTGTGGGACCTCTCCCCCATGATAAGGGGAACGTAGGCAACTTCGGCCCGGTCAAACTTTCAATTTTTTACCAAAATGCATTTCAAAAATGTGGAGACCGACTCTTTTCCAAAAAATGATTTTATAACGATGCCTTATCATTAAATACGAATCTAATTTAATTCAACTAAGAGGCTTAATTCTTTCATGACTAGAGTTCTGCATCATGTCGGCTGCAAGGAAGATCGAAGTTGCAACTGAAGCTGCTACCCAAGATCCCGAGACAATCCTCTACACCGGTACTGCTCTCAGTAAGCAAGCATCCCACTTCGAAGCCATCCTCGATGAACAAGCAATCCACTTTAAGGCCATTCTCAACGAGCAAGCAACACACTTTCAGAAGGAGATGTATACGACCCTAAGAGATATCGAGAGGCGCAATTTGTCTGACATTCGTGGCGTTTATGATTATCTCAGTCGAGTTCTCCCTCTTGCTCAATGTCAACACCCGTACGCTCCTCAAATGTACGGGCCGCCACAGACTGTCCCCGTCGGGATGCCTCCTATGACTACTCATCAACAAGGGGTGCCGGTACCTAAGTCACCCTCAAAGACAGTTCGTGAAAGGAAGGACGAGCGCGAATTCGACGACTTGGGTATGCCGTTAGCCAAACTCTTTAAAAGTCTAGTTCAAGCCGGCAAGTAGTCTCCTTTGTTCAACTATGAACCAAGTAGGGTGAAGCAAGGCTTGGATCCCTCCAAACACTGCCAATACCACCAGTACATTGGGCATGACACCGAAGATTGCCTCCAATTAAGGAGAAAGATTCAAAGCCTCATTGACAGCGGAGCCATCACCCGCCAACGGAATACATGGGCATGGGCAAAACAGGAAATTGGGGCTACCTCCTTTAAATAAAAGAAAAGAAAAGGGTCATTCAGTCTTCGTAGGTTCTAGAGTGTCCTTAGTCAAAAGTCCACCGTGGACGATTTTTGTTTCTTTAAGTAAAAGTCCACCCCGGACTAGTCAGTTTAAATCTTTTAGTTCCAATAAAAGGGTCTTTATTTCTTTTTTTTCTCTCTAGACTTGAGACATAAGCTTGCATATATCAATTTCATGAAAATTGTCTTATTCACCATTTTCGCTTGATTGCTATATCTTTATATGATGAATTAATCTTAATCTTACTCATTAATGACGACTCATTAAAAGGTAAATGGACCCACAAACCATTCACATAACTAAGTAAACGATTAATCTCAAAATAACAAATGATTCGATCAATTGGGATGAACGAATCGCTTTCTCTTCTCTCTACATTCTACCCCCATACACTCTCTCTATACACTCACCCCTTGTACACACTTCATGTACACTCTCTATATACACCTTCTCCCATACACTATCCTCATACGCCTCTCATCCCACCATTAGACCCCTTTTCCATACGGTCATGACAAAGAAATGGACTGCGGTTGCTCATCATCAAATAGACATCCATGCTACCACAATTTAAGGGGTTGTTTGTTCCCTTCATAAGTACTACATGCCGATACACCGGGGCTGTCCGTATTCCATCGCAAATATAAAAGAAATGCACGAAGTTGTTCATGCCATTAATAGGTGCCACATGATAATCCAATGGAGCTCTACCGGTGAAAATCAAGGGGCTAGGATGCCCGCCGCCAGCAAAAGGCCGCTTGAACTATAAGGAAGCTACCTCGCAATCGAGAGAGGCGAAAGCAAACTAGGGGCTTGTCTTGCCCAATGTTTCATGTACAAATATAAAAAAAAAAAAAAAAAAATATGGCTCGCTAGGTTGAAACCCAAAAGGGCGACCTAGGCAAAAGTTAGAGCATTGCACAAAAAGAAGCCCGCTAGGTTGAAAACCCGAAAGGGCGGCCTAGGCAAAAAAAAGGGTGTGCACAAAGAGATAAAAAAAAAAAAAAGAAAAATAGAAGGGGCTATCACCATAGAAAAGTAAAAGTCCCATTTTATTTTCACTTCAAATGTTCTATTTTCTTTCTTTCCCTACAAAGAAGATTAACGCGGTAGCAGCAGCCATGACAACTACAATGGAGCAATCCACCGCAATGAGCTGCAATGAAGCAATCCAAAGCAACAAGCTACAATGGAGTAACCTATCGCGACAAATGAACCTCATACTCAAACCCCAACTTCATCATCATCCGGGCCTCCCCCGAAGTACACGGACCTGAGCTCCTCACCTTGAGGAGAACGTAGGCAACCTCCCGGTTCGGTCCAAAATATACACAACCCACCTTGAGCCAATTTTCCTTCTCTTCTCTCTTGCCCCATATTTCTACTCCTGACTTCTTCACTCACAATTGATCAAAACATTTATTATTTCGAGACTACTTGTCTAAAACATAATCATAAGATGCATAACTAATCAACGAGGTCCATTCTCGAGCAATCAGATGAGAATCTTGAATAAAACAATTTTCAAATGTCTCGACAAGTCTTCCGTTCTACAATCTAGGAAAGAGCTAAACACTTACTTTCTGTCAAATCAGGGGCTTCCTCCCTTTTGTACATATATACCCTCAGTTGCTCAAAGAGTCAAAATGTGAGTACTATCTCTCTCTCTCTCTCTCTCTTACTCTCCCCAAAATGCCCCCGCATGTTTTCAAACAATTCTTTTTTTCCTTTTTTAGTCGACTGAATGATTTCAAAAAAAAAAAAAAAAAAAAAAAAAAAATTGATGCAAAAGAGATGCCCGCTAGATTGAAAACCTGCAAGGGCGGTCTAGGCAGAAAAAAGGGTGCGTCTTAAAAGAGGTAGGATACCCCGCTCCACGCAACTGGGGCTTCCCTAACAATAAAGGACCAACCATAAAGTTTCTCAAAGAATGCCGGGGCTTCATCAAGCACATACTTAGATGAAGGCCATCCCTCATCATCAAGCTTGACGTAGAGTTTCTCAAAGGAGGGAGGGTACCCGCTCACCAAATTAGATAATCCCCAACGGAATGGGTCGACTATGTGGTTTCCCAGAGAATACCGAGGCGTCAACAAGGATACACTTAGAAGAAGGGCACCCCTCATCGTCAAACTCGGCACGCGACGACCTATTTGGATTGATTAGAATCATAATTAATTATAAGGCATCTGTATAAGATCATAACACTTTCATAAAGTTTTCTCCTCCCCGACACTTTGTTTATAAACCCGCACGCTCGGTCCCCACAAAATTGTAAAAACATCCTCGATCCATCTGAGACCCATCTCCGTGATTCTTGAGTTGAGTCGGTCCTCACCCTATTTCCTACACAATAGGATACCCTTAGGTCCCAACCTACCTGGTTCAAAACCTTAGGTCCCAAGCCTACCCGGTCAGTCTTGCCTAAGTTACCCCATAAACTCTCTAAGTCCCGAGCCTACCCGATCAGTCTTACCTAGGTCCCAAACCTACCCGGTGAGTCTTACCTACGTTACATCATAACCTCTTAGCTCGACCTTCCGCAAGTTCGTAGCATGACCCCTTCGGCCTCAAACCGGTTCTACCCAAAACTTCAGACCTTAAACCAGTTAACCAAAGCCAAATCCTTAGGGTGACCCATTAGGTCCCGAACCTACCGGTCCCGAGCCTACCCGATCTCCTAGATCTCAAACCTACCAACACATACTCATCCTTACCTTGTCTAAGCAATAGCTCTCTTATCCTCCTCGTTCCAACCTTTTAGGTCTACTCAGTCTAACCTGTTGAGCGATCCCTTAGATCCCAAGACCATTCGAGTCTACCAAGCTTATCCTTGAAGTCCATGATATGTCTGGTCCATACCTTAGGCCTCAACCCCTAAACCTTTAGGTCACAAGACTTTCTACCCTCTAGGTCTCTCACCTTACATCTCCACCCTTGGAACTCTTTAATTCCCAAGCCTACTTGGTCCAATTAAAAGCGACGCATCTACGTCTCCCGACTCCCATCATATCCAAGCCATGGCCCTACCACTCTTAAACCTACCAAGTACCAACCTAGTGTCACTCCTTAGCTTCAAAAGACTTCCTAGTCTGACCTTCAACCCCTTAGGTCTCTAACCTACTTAATCCGAGCTGAGTCCAAACCTCACCACCTACGAGGTCCACCCTTGAACTCCATGGATCTCAAACCTTTCTTCCCCACGAGTCCAAACCTTAAACATGCTCGAACGCATAGGATCTTCCGCATACCGTGACATGCCATAAAGATATCAAAACCCGTACGGTCAAAACTCGTGCGCTTAACACCTTTGGGTCCCATCCCTAGCCTACCTTCACAATCGCCGAACGAGTTTGGTCACGCGCAATGACCTCTAAGACAAACTTCGGTCCTAAGCATACCCAATCCAACTTAGGCACCTATTGTACTCGAGCAAAGTCTTGGACACTCAATCCCTTTACCTAAAACGCCAACGTGGTCACATATCCAGACCATCTCCCGCACATGGTTCGCACCTAGCACACCTTTGGACCCAAACCCGCCATGTCCGCCTTACACCCTTAACTGGTCCCAATCCGTTGCTCCTTGGACGACCTCAAGCCTGCTTGATCCTAACCCATAACACGGTTTCTCTAGGACAAAGGACTTACCCGCTTGAAAGCCTTATGTCCCAACGCTACCCTGCCTAGCCTTCGATCTCCTAGATCTCACGCCTACCATTCCATTAGGCCCCGATCTCCTAAACGCATGTCTGAGTCTTACCCTAGCTAAACCCTATCACTCTAGCCTAGGTCTAATCTATCGAGCCTATCCAGCCATGAGGTATCAAGCTCATTTGCCCCAAACCACAACACTCTTAGACCTCAAACTTGCTCGGTCTAAACCAAGACAAACCTTCAAATGCTTTTGGTCTCCAAACCCTAGCCTTAAACCTAGGTAAACACGTTCTCTAAACCCTAGCCTCGAGCCTAGGTAGTCATATCATTCTCTCTGAACCCTAGCCTCAAGCCTAGGTAATTACATCCATTCAAACCCTAGCCTAAAGCCTAGGAAGTTACATCCTTCTTAAACGCTAGACTTGATCCTAGGTAGCTACACCCTTCCTAAACCCTAGCCTTGATCCTAGGTAGTCACATATCCTCTCTAAACCCTAGCCTTAAGCCTAGGAAACCACAACATTCCCTTTAACCCTAGCCCAAATTCTAGGGAATTTCCAAAGCCCCGTATGCAACATCATTTCCAAATTCCCAAAACCCTAGTCTCGAAACCTAGGAAATTTACAATCTCAATTCTCCATTTTATTGAACCCTAGTCCAAAACCTAGGATATAATTCCCTGTCCAAAACTCAATCAACCCTAGCCTCAAGCCTAGGAAGCCGCATTCGCTCTAAACCCTAGCCTCGAGCCTAGGTAGTCGCATTTGCTCCAAATCCTAGCCTCAAGCTTAGGTAGTCGCACTCTTTCTAAACCCTAGCCTCGAGCCTAGGTAGTCGCATTCGCTCTAAACCCTAGCCTCGAGCCTAGGTAGTCACATTCGCTCCAAATCCTAGCCTCAAGCTTAGGTAGTCGCACTCTTTCTAAAACCCTAGCCTCAAGCCTAGGTAGAAATTATCCTCTTTAAACTCTATCATCAAGCCTAGGATTCAACATTCCCTTCAAACCCCAGTCCTAGACCTAGGAAACCCCTTCACCTTAGTCTCAAAACATAGGAAGTTTATAGTCCTTAGCCTTAAAATCTAGCCTAAAGCCTAGGTTACCACGAACATTTCCAAGCCATAGTCACCAATCCCGGAAAATGGTGAACCCTAATATCAAGCTTAGTGGACCTTCCACAAAAGCAATCCCTCTTCCCAACGGTCCATGGTCTCAAGCCTAGGAAGTCACAACCTTTCCAACTCCCAGCCTTATGTCTAAAAATCCAATGCGTTTGCAACCTCTGAGCCTACCACAACTCCAAGCCCTAGCCTCCTAGACCTAGGAAATTCCTAAACCCTAGTCCCAAACCTAGGAGAGTCATGGTCCTTAAACACCAGTTTCCAAACCCTTGTTCGAAACCCTAACATCTAGGAAGTTCCCAAACCTCAAAGCCCTATCACTAAGCTTAGGATAGAATACTCTCCTCATGCTTAAATGAACTCCAATCCCTAGCCTGTAAGCCTAGGTAACCCACATTATCTCCAAGACATAATCTAAAGCCCAAGAAGCCGTGACATCTTTGGCATCCCTATCTTAAGATTAGGAGATCACCATCTTCCTTATTCCCCTTCCTTAAAAAGCCTTAGGTCCTACCTCTAGGCAACCAAGAAAAATGTCCCTTACCTAACACCTTGGTCTCAATGGCTCGTAGCCTCATTCCCTCCTAAATTAGGATAAGCGGAACCCAGATCATGTTTCCCATATTAGCAACTCCCCGAGAATCCATCTCCTTCGCGTCTCCCTAAAGGTCCTTTGCCCTTGTGACTCACCAAAGAGTCCTTTGTGACTCCCCGAGAGTCTATCACCTTTGTGGCTCCCCGAGAGTCCGTCACCCATGTGACTCCCCGAGAGTCTATCACCTTTGTGACTCCCCGAGAGTTCATCCCGTTTGCGACTTCATAACAATCCATCATCTTTGCCTCCACATGCAAAATTTCAGTTTTACCCCTAGTACATTCCCCTTTGTTCATTTCAGGTGCCCTTAGCACTATTGTGACTGATATTCGTTACCTTTGGAAACGGAAAGCCCCTTAAAATTTCCATTCTTCACCGAATATTTGCTTAGGATCCGTATGATTGTAGAGACTTTGGCGCCTCTATGACATACGCATCCTAGATCGATCGTGATTGGCAGAAGCCTCGGCGTTTCTGTTTGCGAGAGATCCAACATCTATTATTTTAGCACTTCCTAATATTTGCTTAGGATTCGTATGGTTGTAGAGACTTCGGCGCCTCTATGACATACGCATCCTAGATCGATCGCGATTGGCAGAAGCCTCGGCGTTTCTGTTTGCGAGAGATCCAGCATCTATTATTTGCTTAGGATTCATATGGTTGTAGAGACTTCGGCTCCTCTATGACATACGCATCCTAGATCGATCGCGATTGGCAGAAGCCTCGGCGTTTCTGTTTACGAGAGATCCAGCATCTATTATTTTAGCATTTCCTAATATTTGCTTAGGATTCGTATGGTTGTAGAGACTTCGGCGCCTCTATGACATACGCATCCTAGATCGATCGCGACTTGCAGAAGCCTCGGCGTTTCTGTTTGCGAGAGATCCAGCATCTATTATTTTAGCATTTCCTAATATTTGCTTAGGATTTGTATGGTTGTAGAGACTTCGGCGCCTCTATGACATACGCATCCTAGATCGATCGCGACTTGCAGAAGCCTCGGCGTTTCTGTTTGAGAGAGATCCAGCATCTATTATTTTAGCATTTCCTAATATTTGCTTAGGATTCGTATGGTTGTAGAGACTTCGGCGCCTCTATGGCATACGCATCCTAGATCGATCGCGACTGGCAGAAGCCTCGACGTCTCTGTTTGCGAGAGATCCAGCATCTATTATTTTAGCATTTCCTAATATTTGCTTAGGATTCGTATGGTTGTAGAGACTTCGGCGCCTCTATGGCATACGCATCCTAGATCGATCGCGACTGGCAGAAGCCTCGGCGTCTCTGTTTGCGAGAGATCCAGCATCTATTATTTTAGCAGTTTCCTAATATTTGCTTAGGATTTGTATAATTGTAGAGACTTCGGCGCCTCTATGACATACGCATCCTAGATCGATCGCGACTGCCAGAAGCCTCGGAGTTTCTGTTTGCGAGAGATCCAGCATCTATTATTTTAGCATTTCCTAATATTTGCTTAGGATTCGTATGGTTGTAGAGACTTCGGCGCCTCTATGACATACGCATCCTAGATCGATCGAGATTGGCAGAAGCCTCGGCGTTTCTGTTTGCGAGAGATCCAGCATCTATTATTTTAGCATTTCCTAATATTTGCTTAGGATTCGTATGGTTGTAGAGACTTCGGCACCTCTATGACATACGCATCCTAGATCGATCGCGACTTGCAGAAGCCTCGGCGTTTCTGTTTGCGAGAGATCCAGCATCTATTATTTTAGCATTTCCTAATATTTTCTTAGGATTCGTATGGTTGTAGAGACTTCGGCGCCTCTATGACATACGCATCCTAGATCGATCGCGACTGGCAGAAGCCTCGGCGTTTCTGTTTGCGAGAGATCCAACATCTATTATTTTAGCATTTCCTAATATTTGCTTAGGATTCGTATGGTTGTAGAGACTTCGGCGCCTCTATGGCATACGCATCCTAGATCGATCGCGACTGGCAGAAGCCTCGGCGTCTCTGTTTGCGAGAGATCCAGCATCTATTATTTTAGCAGTTTCCTAATATTTGCTTAGGATTTGTATAATTGTAGAGACTTCGGTGCCTCTATGACATACGCATCCTAGATCGATCGCGACTGGCTGAAGCCTCGGAGTTTCTGTTTGCGAGAGATCCAGCATCTATTATTTTAGCATTTCCTAATATTTGCTTAGGATTCGTATGGTTGTAGAGACTTCGGCGCCTCTATGACATACGCATCCTAGATCGATCGAGATTGCAGAAGCCTCGGCGTTTCTGTTTGCGAGAGATCCAGCATCTATTATTTTAACATTTCCTAATATTTGCTTAGGATTCGTATGGTTGTAGAGACTTCGGCGCCTCTATGACATACGCATCATAGATCGATCGAGATTGACAGAACCCTCGGCGTTTCTGTTTGTGAGAGATCCAGCATCTATTATTTTAGCATTTCCTAATATTTGCTTAGGATTCGTATGGTTGTAGAGACTTCGGCGCCTCTATGACATACGCATCCTAGATCGATCGAGATTGGCAGAAGCCTCGGCGTTTCTGTTTGCGAGAGATCCAGCATCTATTATTTTGGCGGTCAGCAGAAGCCTCGGCGTTTCTGTTGCGAGAGATCCAGCATCCATTATTTTAGCGCGATCGGCAGAAACCCGGGCGTTTCTGTTTGCGCTTACCTCAGCGTTTATTATTCCACCTCGGGATTATTTAGACAACGTAGTCTTTATTGTCCCATTATCCCTCTTGCTTCAAATGACTTCATTTCCTAACGAATGTTCTTTCTTCATACAGGATAGTGCCCGTAGGTTTATTATCCCTAGCAGAAGTCCGATAACTCGTTTTTCCCTAATCGCTCTGAACTACGACCGGCTTGATTCCTCGGAGGATACATAGGAAACCTGAAAAGGTCCAGCCACTCGACCAACGCGGTCATCTATCATCCCCAGCAGGTGCATTTTCCCCAGCAAAAGACGTTGCTCCCCATCAGAGGACAGTCCTTCCCAATTTCCCCATCAGCTTCGAACTACGACCGGCTTGATTCCTCCGAGGATACGTAGGAAGCCTGAAAAGGTTCAGCCACCCGACCGCCTTGGTCATGTCCTATCCCCTCCGAACTACGACCGGCTTGATTCCTCCGCGGATACGTAGGTCGCCTGCCAAGGTTCAGCCGTTCCCTTACCTTTCATCTGTTTTGAAACTCATGTTTCAGACGGATCCTTCTTTTATCGTCGACCCTCCATTGCCTTGCAAGAAGCGTCGCCGAGGGGCTACTGTTAGTACCCGGCCTGAAAATGAGTTTATTAGGACTTTCCCAAAAATACAAGAACTTTATAGGAATTAGAAACCTTGCAAAGACTTGTCCCGGATTCCCAAAATATCTCATTTATGGCAAAACCTATCAAAATAGGTAACAAATGGTTTCCTTAAAACCATACAGAAACCCTAGCTTAAGAATCAAGTCAGCCGGCATCCTTGGCCACGCGGCCAACCTTGCTGCGCGTTGATCTTGGCCACGCGGCCACTCTTGTCACCGGCTTCAACCATGGCCAGGCGGCCAACCTTGCTCTGGATGATCCTGACCATCAGATCTTCCCATCAACTTACTATATAAACCAATCCCATGCTATTGGTTTAGGGTCCGATTTGGAGAGTTCTAAAGTCCGAATTTTGGAGTTCTTAAACACTATTTTGCTCTCTAATTAGCATTCAAACACTCAAGAAGATCCAAGGTTTATTTCTTGCCAACATAGGTAAGTTTTCTAACTTTTTCTTCATGTTGCATTATTTTTAATGTAGATCTTTTATATTCATGTTCGTACATGTTTATTCATAGTTTCTTCATGAGCTTTGCATGTTCATTCATATGTTCATAATATGTTCTTCGCATGTTCTTCGTGTTCATAGATTAAAACCTTATTTATGCTATATTTAGGGTTGCGATCTTCATGTTTACATGTTATTTCATAGCCGATGATGATCTAGGGTTCATCAACCCGAGGATGATCTAGGAACTACTTCTAAACCCTAAACTTTAGGTAATTCCCCCTCATTATGCATGATCCCGATTCTTCTGCCTATTCTAAATTCTTCTCGAACTACGCTGACCTGAGCTTCTCACATTGAGATGAACGTAGGCAATCTTCGGATCCGGTCTCAATCACTAACACACTACTAACACATTCATCATGATAGAAAGACCGATCAATTCGGGCAATAGGAGTGATAACGTTCAATATTCTTCTCTTGTTGTAATTTGACCCCCGAACCCATTAACATGCTTTTTCTCAATGTTTTGGCTAATTAAAACGGCGTGGCGACTCTCATATTTTTATGTTACTATGAATATCCCAAATTCAAACACACGTATTCACACCCGCGAGAGTTATTCATCATCCTTCTTTTTGAAACTCATGTTTCAGAACGGATCCTTCTTTTTATCGTCGACCCCCTATTGCCTTGCAATAAGCGTCGCCGAGGGGCTACTGTTAGTACCCGATCTGAAAAATGAGTTTATTAGGGCTTTCCCAAATATACGAGGACTTTATAGGAATTAAAAACCTTGAAAAGACTTGTCCCGGATTCCCAAGATATGTCTCAATATTCTAGAATGTACCAAAAATGGCCAAAATAGGGTTTCCTTATTTCAGATAAAACCCTAGCTTGAAAATCACGTCAGCCAGGAATGATGGCCACGCGGCCACATCCGCCCTTAGCCACGCGGCCACATCTGCCCTTGGCCACGCGGCCATGGTTGCCTCAGCCAACCCCAGCCGTTTGATCCCTTGATCAGTTCACTATATAAAGGCTCCCTTGCCTCATAAATAATGGTCTGAATTTTGGAGCTTTAATATCATATTTTAGAGTTCTTAATCACGAATTTTCTCTCTCATCAAGTCTCTCAAGCATCCAAGAACACCCTCAAGAATCCCAAGAAGACCTAGGTTTATTTCTTGCCCACATAGGAAAGTTTTCTAACTTTTTCTTCATGCTCTTGTCATGTTCTTAGTGTAGATCCATAATATTCATGTTCCTTGCATGTATATTCATATGTTCATCATATCATTCGTATGTTCATAATATGTTCTTCGCATGTTATTCATGTTTTTAGATTAAAACCTTATTTATGCCATATTTAGGGTTGTGATCTTCATGTTAACATGTTATTTCATAGCCGATGATGATCTATGGTTCATCAACCCGAACATGATCTAGGAACTACTTCTAAACCCTACTATTTAGGTAATTCCCCCATCATTATGCATGATCCCGATTCTTCTGCCTATTCTAAATTCTTCTCGAACTACGCTGACCTGAGCTTCTCACATTGAGAGGAACGTAGACAATCTTCGGATCCGGTCTCTAAATAGATTACACACAACATATACCGTATCATGATAGAAAGACCGATCATTCAGGTAATAGGAGTGATAACGCTTAATATTCTTCTCTTGTTGTAATTTGACCCTCGAACCCATTAACATGCTTTTTTTTAGTGTTTTGGCTATAATTAAAACGGCGTGGCGACTCATATTTTTATGTTGCTATGAATATTTCCCTTTGTTACTAATAATTATTGCAAGATACTTCCCATGCGTCGCTTCATCAGAAAGGGGTATTCACACACAATCATGGTAATTGACCTTCTTTCCTCTTATTTTTCTCTTTTCATTCACTCTCCCAATGACTTGGGAAGTAGGATGGTTATCGTGTATTATGGAAAGAATATCTTCAAATTGTTGGCGTGTATGCCCTAGGCATGTTATTTGAACGATTAATGTTATCATTTGATTTACGCTTTAATAAAGATATTGAATGTTTGATTATTATATATTTTGCATGTTTATTATAATATTAATCTCCGTCCCTAGTAATTATGATTAATTACTAGTATAAGTTTAATAGATAATCATATGATGATTATGTGTATGCGATACAATTAGACTTATGGGTATTTGTTGGAGAACAAATACTGGACTGACCCCTATAAGATTTATGTCATGGTCAAATGTCATAATTAAATCTCATATAGTTATATCACTTGAATCTCTAAACCTGAGGTTATTACAGTCTTCCACATGATGAACATTACGTTTGACATATTCAAACGTTACCCTTAACTGGGTAGCTATAAAAAATATGATTGGCATAATCGGAATCATGTAGGGAAAGGTAATAAGCCAAGAAGGGATTTGTTCCTCATCAAGAGAGATGTCAAGCTTTGGCCACTCGATGAATGGTATTGATAAAATGCATGGCCATGCTCAAATGAATTGATTGGATCAATGTCATTTGTATTATCAATACATTCAGGATCGAGAAAGCATTGAACGAAGTAAGTTAACCATTGACCATGGCTTATGTTCAATAGACATCGTGTAACAAAGCGATTGTGTTATGTTCTATTTTAGTAAACTTTGGATTTCAAAGTTATACTAATTGGGTAGTCATAATGGCTTGCTAGAGTCCGCTTATGACTTACGAGGTCTGAATGGTTCGGACTCGTTGCCAACTTAGTATAATCCTATTGGGTCACACACACATAGAGGATAATTAAAAGGAGCGAAAAACGAGCCAGAAAGGGCATGGAACCGTACGGTGCCTAGAGAGCCGCACGACTATCTTGGAGCCGTACGGAGGCAGTCCCGAACTGCAGTTTATTTTAGGATTTTTCTTGGGGTACAAGAAGTCCTAAACCCTAAAGGATCTTGGAGACCTTTAGTATATAATATGTACAACCGGGAATTGTTCCCATAACATTGATTTGTGAAATCATAAGCTCTTTCTTGGTGAGAGAATACACATATTATACTAGGATTATTAGGTTTGATTAATCCCAATTATCAAACAATAATAATCATAGGGAGCAATTGAAGAATCGTTCTTCATCAAGTTTTTCAATACAAAGGACCTAGTAGTAAAGTCAAGAAGAGTTCTTGAATCCGTTCGAAGTGTGGATCACCGGTAGAGGGTGCTCCTCTTAACATCTAAATCCAAGGTTTCATATTTCGATCTACAAGGGTTAGTTTCTTTCATCTTCATATTATGAATTATTGAACATAATGGATCTAGGATTTTGGGTTTTTCATGTGATGTCTTCCGCTGTGCATGATTGCACGAAACCTAACACAAACTTGCTCACACCAGCTTCTTCATTCAGGTCAAATCCTTCTTTAGAATCAGAATCTGAACCTGATTCTGCCACTATCTGACCACTTGTGCTTTTAGTTGTTTGCTCAGCTGAAGAATTCCTAATTTTGAGTTATGCCTAACAAGCACACATAGTGGAGATTGATATCAATTTGGTGTGATATGGTATGGTCAACATATCCATTGGCCTAGTCCAACTCATAAGAATTCAATGAGATACCCTTCAATCATGTAGCCTCTAGAAAACTTCCTTTTTAGGCATTGAATCAGTTATGGGGAGGGGTTTTTCACTCTCACAATACAGTGTCACCATACCCTTTTCCTCAAGTGATGTATTTTTGTACAACGTCGGTATTTTGCCTAAATGAGTAGTGATTTCAAAGATAGGAGGCAGCTTGTTTTTCCCCGTAACTTTAGATTAAGTGCCCACTCCATGATAAACAACATGAAGGAATTAACAAGATAATTTTTATTGTTAGGTTAAGAAGGGTCTCACATTCAAGGTTCAAACACATATCCACGGGAAAGGTCAACCAAGTGATCACAAGAGATAATCATGCAAAGCATGAATGTAATTTTTTTTTCCTGTAATATACAATTATACAGAGATGCAGATAGTTGTCCAGACACTTGTCCGATCAACTTAACTCACATACACCGAGAGAAAAACATCTCTCGAAGAAAAAAGTCCTTATGAAAATATCATTCAATCATTTATTATTTACCTCAAATTGACGATTAATGATTTTTTGATTAACAATATCTCGAACATAGTGAAGCCTAAAATCAAGATGCTTAGGGGTAGAACATTGAACAGGGCCTTTAAGAATCTATATGGTACCCTTAGAATCACAAAAGATAGATGAGATTTTGTCTTTGATTCCACGATATTTGATCAATTTATTCATCCAAAGAAGTTTAGTGCACCTATACCAACTCTTACACATTGTGATTCAATAGCAGATAGCAGCACAAAAGCTTGTTCCCTATTATCCCACGAACCCAACTCAATTTAAAGATTCAAACAACAAAAATTGGCGCTTTTGGAATCAATGATTAGCTGACCCTTAAGTGCCATAAAAAATGCCTCTGAATCAAATTCGTCATTGGCAACTAAACAAACTAAACTTACCTAATGGTATACAGAGTTCATGCATACCAAACATCACGGTCACGGTAATTGACCTTCTTTCCTCTTATTTTTCTCTTTTCATCCACTCTTCTAATAACCTAGGAAGTAGGATGGTTATCGTGTATTATGGAAAGAATATCTTCAAACCTGCTCACACCAGCTCCTTCATTCAGGTCAAATCCTTCTTTGGTTTCAGAATCTGAACATGATTCTGCCACTGTCTGACCACTTGTGTTGTCAGTTGTCTGCTCAGCTGGTGTATAATTTGTCTGCACAGGTGCTGGTTCTACAGATTCCTTTGAGTTCTTTAGTTCAGATTTATCATGTCCTCTTGTACAACCTGCAACACAATTCTCATCAGATTTCCTTTAGTGTGACCTCACGAATGGAGCACTGTGTGTGCCTTGTGTCAAAAGTCTTCTTGATATTGGTGATCGGGTGGCGTGTCCCGCGGTGCAAGTAAACTTCGCTGGAAGTGGTCCTTTGTTTGAGGGGAGGTTTGTTGGGGTGTCAACCCAAGTCCTACATCGGCAATTGAAAGAAGAATTAGTATATAAAGGTGTCCACACACTCCATTAGTATGAGGCCTTTTGGGAGATGAACCAAAAACAAATCCGTGCAGGCTGCTCCCAAAGCAGACAATATCATACTAATGTGGTGTACTGAGGGTGGTCGCGGTCCCAACAACTGGTATCAGAGCCCAGGTTGGTTGATGGGCCCAACGCGAAGTGGACCGCGTTCGAGATGTGTGGGATTATCCTATGTGTGATCTCGTGAAAAAGACCCTTGTGTAGAAATTCTTCCCGATTAAGGTGATTGGGCGGCGTGGCTTGCAGATGGTGTTAGCGGTGGTACAAGTTTCGTTAAAGGTACTTGAGTTAAGGGGAGGTTTGTTGGGGTATTAACCCAAGTCCCACATCAGCAATTGAATGAATAATTGACTAGTATATAAAGGTGTCCACACACTCCATTAGTATAAGGCCTTTTGGGAGTTGACCCAAAAATAAATCCGTGCGGGATGGGCCTAAAGCGGACAATATCATAATAATGTGGAGTGGTTCGGGTGGTCGCGGTCTCAACAACTAGTATGAGGCCTTGGGAGTTGACCAAAAAACAAATCCGTGCGGGCTGGGGCCAAAGTGGATAATATCATACTAGTGTGGAGTGGTGGGGGTGGTCCCGGTTCCAACAACTGGTATCAGAGCCTATGAATACGTGAGTTTAAAAGTGAGAGTTGCCACGCCGTTTTAATTAGCCAAAACATTGAGAAAAATCATGCAAATGGGTTCGGGGTCAAATTACGATAAAAGAAGAATATTAAGCGTTATCACTCTTATCGCCCGAATGACCGGTCTTTCTATCATGATGCGGTTTAGGTTGTGTGCGGTGTTTAGAGACCGGATCCGAAGATTGCCTATGTTCCTCTCAACATGAGAAGTTCAGGTCAACGTAGTTCGAGAATAATTTAGAATAGGCAGAAGAATCGGGATCATGCATAATGATGGGGAATTTACCTAATGATTAGGGTTTAGAAGTAGTTCCTAGATCATGTTCGGGTTGAGGAACCCTAGATCATCATTGGCTATGAAATAACATATTAATCATGAAGATTGAAACCCTAAATCTAGCATAAATAAGGTTTTAATCTATGAACATGAAGAACACGCGAAGAATATATTATGAACATATGAATATTATGAAGAACATATGAATAAACATGTTAAGAACATGAATATAATGTTATCATTTGCTTTACGCTTTAATAAAGATATTGAATGTTTGATTATTATATATTTTGCATGTTTATTATAATATTAATCTCCGTCCCTAGTAATTATGACACGCCCCAAGTCCCGGGATTCCCTAATAGAACCTCGAACCTGGTGCGCGTAACTAACAAGAAACAAGAAACTAACGGGAAACAGGAACAATACCTGTTAAAAACAAAACTGACATGATATATATACTCAAGAGTAGGGAGCTAAGATGGCTCACACGAGTTCTAGACCAAGAAAATTAAAACCAATCAAGGTTACATACAGCAGAAGACATGCCTAGCAAATAAGCTGGCATCAAGAGCTGTCTAGGGACAACAAATACTACCCCAACACAAGCCCAGAGTTTATAAACTCATACAAGATCGTCCTTACCAAAATATAAAAGGACACTAACTTCGAACAAGAATATCCTGCTGAGTAAGTTCCCAGCTAAGTCGAGCCTCACTGCGTACTATCCCCTGCTTTCCTGGGGGGGGAAACAATTAAACAAATAAAGGGTGAGATAAATCTCAGTAAGCTATTAACATGCAATTATATGTCATGTTATCATGCAATACAAGTAGATACTCAACTAAACATATATCAAGTATCATCAAGTAACAAGTATAGGAGAGGCTAAGCCAACTCAACAAGTAATCAAGCTCAAGATATGATCAGGTAACAAGTAGTCAAGTAGTGTGAGAGGCTAGACCAGCTCACCAAGATGCACATAGGCCTATCACGCATTTGTACCTGAATCCTTCCTTATTCCTCCCAAGAATACCATTTGTTGTCGATGCTTTTCTAGCTGAGGACAACCTAGAACAAGAACAACAACTGCTGTGCAGTATATAAGAAGACCTGGTAACCAGTGTCATCCACAAGAACAAGATCCATGAGGTGAACAAGACAGGAGTTAGCATTCACTTAGGTCAGGCTTATTGCTCCAACCAAGGAAGCTATGCCCTTACTATGGCCGGTAGTAAGGGGTCAGGCGGAAATACATAGGGACCCGATTGTCACTTAAGCCCCAGCTCTCGCGACAAGCGTGAACCTATATATTTTCGAACAAGCAAGGAGAACCAGCTGGACTCACACAAGAATGCACAAGTAGATGTTTACTTGAACTACGAGAATAGAACTAAGTCCCATATTAGTGGACCAGTCTTTATGCACTATGTAATCATGTATCATGTGCTCACGAGAATATGCACCATGTAGTAATGTATCATGTGCTCACGAGAATATGCACCATGTAGTAATGTATCATGTGCTCACGAGAATACAAGTACACGTACGCAATTATTGCGAAGACAAATCAATCTAACAATGGCACGTAGAGTGTCCATATAACACAGTCAATCCAAGTTAGAGTCTATTAATAACAGACCTCAAACAAGTAGTAGGGTATATCATTCTATATCACTTTGTCACATGCCAAATTTGCACGTACATATTCATATCACGTTTAACACATTAAAGTGTCTATCACGATACCCTTACTATCAAGTAGAGCCCAATACCTTAGACTCTAAACACGTAGTAGAATAGGTCACCTTGTACCTAGACACAGTCATACTTCACGTATATGTATCGTTAGTAATCGAATACATTTTCTAACACATATTGTGTTCTGTAATCATTCTTATTAATTTAAATCGTAGTATTCACGATTATATAAATTATCTTCATATTACACTAGTCCCTATTTTCTTTAGGAACCATTTCAAGACAAGATATCTTCTTTATATTTTATATACTTCATTGAGTATATACACGATTAAAAACTAAATCATTTACACTTTAGTGCTTATTTATAGCACTTCCAATATACACGTATCAAGTTCAAGTATGTAGTAGAGTTAATCATTCTCTATCTAGTTCCATAAACCAATTCTTTGGTTATTCATACCATGTACCAATCAATCAAGAAGCCACATTCTATCAAGTAAATATATGCAAGATTTGCATATACACATCAAGACTCTTTCAATTTTATTACCATACACCTATTGTTGGTAGTGGTGCCCTAGGCACGTTTGATAAACGTTGTAATTGTTATCATTTATTTCATATCAATAAAGAGATGTTTTGATTATTATTGTTGTTCATGTTTACTTATAATAATCTCCGTCCCTTGTACTTGTTGAAGCACTAGTATAAAGGCTAAATGATCATGGGATGATCATGTTAGATTTATGGGTACTTGTTTGGAACAAGGTACTGGACATGACCCGCTCTATGAGATTTATGTCATGGTCTATGTTATACATATGTCTCATAATAGTTATGTCATTTGAATCCTTAGACATGAAGTTATTATAGTCTTCCACTTGATGAACATTATGTTTGACATATTCAAACGCTACTTTTAACCGAGTAGTTATAAAGGGTATGATTGGCATAATCGGATTCACGTAGGGAAGAATAATAAGCTAAATGGATTTGTCCCTCTTCGGAGAGATATCAAGCTTGGGCCTCTCGTAGGAATGATGTTGATGAAATGTTCGGCCGGACTCAAATGAATTGATTGGATCAATGGCATTTGGATTATCAACATATTCGGAATCGAGAAAGTATTGAACAAAACAAGTTGACTCTTTGACCATGACTTGTGTTCAATGATATCGTGGACAAAAGGATTATGACATATTCTAAAGGAATTCGAACTTGTATCTAAGTTATACTATTTGGGTAGGTATGACGGTTTGCTAGAACCTAATCATATCTTATGGTTTCATGTTTGAACCCATTGCCAACTTAGTATAATCCTAGAGGGTCACACACAATAGAACGAATCTTTAAAAGGACTATATTGGAATTTTGGAAATTCTGGACTTTCTGGGGAAGTGGGCGACCGCACATAATGGACTGGGCGGCCGCACACTTAGCCCATTTTTGTACCAGTTTTGTTTCAAATAGTTGTGCGACCGCACAGTGCATTCTGGGCGGCCGCACAGTACCGTCGGGTGGCAGATTCCTAATTTGATTAGGAAACGAATTTTGGACGGATTTTGACACAATTTTCCTATTTGGAATAGGTCATACTTGTGTATAAAAGACCAAATTCGGCCAGCACTCTACGCTAATGATTTTGTGAGTCTCAAAGAGTTTGAGAGAGGGTTTATTTTGTTCTAAGACATTCTTGGTTGAAGAACAATTCTATTATTGCCCTTTGATAAGTAGCCCCTTCTTTTCTCAACCCAAACGGCATGACTGTGTAGCAAAAAGTTCCCCACGGTGTTGTGAAAGTAGTCTTGTGTTAGTCTTCTTCGACCATTAGAATCTTATTGTACCCGGCAAAACCGTCCACAAATGAGCAAACCTCGTAAGTGGCAGTTGAATTGACTAGCATGTCGATGTTGGGTAGTGGGAAGTCATCCTTTGGGGAAGCCTTGTTCAAATCCCGGAAATCCACATAAACACGGACCTTGCCGTTAGCCTTTCTGACTGTCACAACATTTGCTAGCCACGTCGGATACTCGACGACTTTAATGAAGCCTACACTGAGAAGCTTCTCTATCTATTCTTTGACTTGTAGAGACCATTCAGGCTTGATCTTTCTGAGTCTCTGCTTGACTGGCTTGGCGTCTTCCCTGATCGGAATTCTGTGCTCGGCGACCTTTCTGTCTAAACCCGGCATGTCTATGTATGACCATGCAAACACATCCACAAACTCTTTGAACAGTGCAGTCAATCTGTCTTTCTCTTCTCCCTTGAAGAATCTTCTGATATTGGTTTATTTCGGCTCCTCATCGGTACCCAGATTAACAACATGCAATTCTTCATTAGCCCCTGGACCATTTTCACCACGACTATGGACCTGTTGAGCTAGTTCATTTTAAGTATGTTTCATTTTCGTGGTCTATTTCATCATAATTTGAATCGTTATTAACTAGTTCATTAAATTCGTTATTAGTTAATTCATCATTTATGATGTTTGCAATCTCGGGGTACTCAGAAAGATCAATTTTTTCATTAGCAAAGAAAGGGAACACACGCTCGGCTATTGCCTCCATATCCTCTTGGGTGAGGGTATCGGAAACACTCTCAGACTCGAAAGTGAATGTCAATAAATCTTCCTTTGTAACCTTGCGTGGAATGCAACCCATTTTCTCGATCAGGAATTCCTCGGATAACACGGGTCCCTTTGTTGAATACCAGTTGTTGATCGGCTCAGAGCTTGGATTGATCTCGCTGATAGGCTCGCTTCTCATGTCGGTGTCGTCGGAGATGGAATTGACTTGGCATTCATCCATGATGGCAAGTTCCTCGAACATGGAGGCTAGATCAGTCAATTCTTCCCCCACAATGATCTCTGTCTCAGACTCTATGGTCGCTTTCTTCCTCCACCATTCTCGGGGTGACATCGGAATTGGTACCTCTTCACACTTCTGGATTTCACAATCAGCAAAGATTTCGAGGCTGGGCTTTCTGATGCCCTTGCTGTTGATGCATGGCTCAGGAAAGATTATGTACGGGACATCTGTTAGTGTTGGTGCCCTAGGCACGTTTGTTAAACGTTGTAATTGTTATCATTTTATTCATATTAATAAAGAGATGTTTTGATTATTATTGTTGTTCATGTTTGCTTATAATAATCTCCATCCGTAGTACTTGTTAAGTACTAGTATAAAGGCTAAATGATCATGGGATAATCATGTTAGATTTATGGGTACTTGTTTAGAACAAGGTACTGGACATGACCCGCTTTATGAGATTTATATCATGGTCGATGTCGTATATAGATCTCATATTAGTTATGTCATTTGAATCCTTAGACATGAAGTTATTATAGTCTTCCACTTGATGAACATTATGTTTGACATATTCAAACGCTACCTTTAACTAGGAAGTTATAAAGGAAATGATTGGCATAATCGAATTCATGTAAGGAAGAATAATAAGCTAAGTTGGATTTATCCCTCTTCGGAGAGATGTCAAGCTTGGGCCCCTCGTAGAATGATGTTGATGAAATGTTTGGCCAAACTTAAGTGAATTGATTGGATCAATGTCATTTGGATTATCAATATATTCGGGATCGAGAAAGTATTGAACGATACAAGTTGACTTGTTGACCATGACTTTTGTTCAATGACATCGTGGACAAAGGGATTGGGACATGTTCTATAAAGGAATACGAACTTGTATATAGTTACACTATTTGGGTAGGTATGACGGTTTGCTAGAGCCTAATCATATCTTATAGGTTCATGTTTGAGCCCATTGCCAACTTAGTGTAATCCTATAGGGTCACACACAAATAGAACGAATCCTAAAGAACTGAATTGGAATTATGGAAAAAGGGCATTTTTCTGGTCTGGCACGACCGTGCCGAATATAAAGCACAACCGCGCTAAGCACGGCCGTGCCGAATATAAAGCACGACCGTGCCAATATTCATCAGCCGGAGGGCAGGCGCGCACCAATTGGCACGACCGTGCCAATTATAGGGCACGGCCGTGCCAGAGCTGCTTGGACAGAAAGTTTGCAGCATTAATTGGGTGATGGGATTTAGGCTTCCTAGTCCTTAAGGGTTAAGGACTAGGACCTATATAAACATCTTTTCACCATCCATTATATATATGAAACCTAGTGGTTTAGAAAAACAATATTCTTGATCAAAGATTTAGAATCCAAGATTAAGAATTCATAATTCCATATAGTTCTTAAAATTGTGAAAACGTGTTTCACAATTTGGTCTAGCAACCAAGATCAAGTGTTCCTTATATTCGTTCGTGGTGTGGATACCGATAGAGGGTGAAGCTTATCATCTTCAAAGTTCGTGTTCCTGATTTTTTTTCGTGATCAAGCTTTCCAATCTCCACCAAGATCCAAGGTTGTTATTCAAAGGCATCAAGGGTTAGTATTCTAGTATTCATTATGCATGTATTTGACTTAATCATATGAATGGATCTATGGGCTTTGGGTTTCATTGTGATCGGGCCCCGATGGTGGAAGGTCCATGTCGGCAAATGTGATGACATTGCCAAAGTGTATGTGGCCTATCATAGCAGTAAGGTCCTCGGGAGTCGTGTAAGGAGAGACTGATGTGTCATCGAGGTTGCTGATAATGAGGTCTCGGTGCTTCTTTAAAGATGCAATGAGGTCCCAAATAGATATGTTTGCTTGAGTCTTCTTGAGTTGAACTAATAAAGGATCTTCGGGTATGTCGTGAGTTTGCAATCTTGGAGAGGAGGTGCTTGCCGCAGAAGTGTTGGGATTTCTTGTTATGATCCGTCCGGATCGAGTTAGCATGTTGACGCTCCTGTTTTGCTTCTTTTTCTTATTCTCTAAGACTTCCCTTATTATCTCATCATAAGTCACAACGTAGCAAGAATTATCAAATTCATTCATAACATTAGAGCCCTCATTCACAATGGGAATTGAATGAGTGGTCTCCTCAAACTCGCCTAACTCTATTACACGGACATCACCCCCACTAGTAACTATGAATTCCTTCTTGTCGATGAGGTCTAGGATGATGTTGCGGAGGCCAAAGCATTCCTCGGTAAGATGGCCACTATGTTGATGATAGTCACACCATTTGTGATGGGCATGGTTGGCGTGGATCATCTTGGGCTTGAACCCTTGGAGAGGAGTAACTTGCCCTTTGACCTTGAGGGCTTCAAAGGCCTCAGTGAGAGTCATGCCTTGAAGAGGAGTGTAAACACGGTTATTTTGAAACTTTTTTGTCTTGGGGTGGAGGGACCTTTTTGTAATTCCCCTTGTCGGTAGTGACGGCATTGACTGAAGCCTCTTTTATTGAGTTAGAGGCGGCCTTGTATCGGAAGCTAGGAGAAGTTTTCTTGATCTCCTTGAGCAAATCATCCATTCGGACCACTGCCTCATACATTTGAGAAAAGTCGGAGTAGCAAGCCCCACTTAGGTGTGTGCGGAGATCAATCTTGGGACACTTGAGGAAGATGTCCATTTGTTCCTTGGTATTAGGCCTCTCGACTATTTCAGCAAGTTTGTCATTCCACCTCCTTTTAAAATCAATAAAGGACTCATTGTCCCTTTGGGTGGTGTTCTCAAGCTCTTTCTTTGTTGGGCGGTGAGTGGTGTTGCCTTGGTATCGACTTTTGAAGTCAAGCATGGCGGCGTCCCAATCAAGATGGATGGTGAATGGGAGAGTTGCATACCAATCTTTTGCAGCCCCCTCGAGAGTAAGAGGGAAACATTGTGCCATCACTTTTGGAGAGACTTTTTTTTTTGAACCATAGCCCATATGTAAGTCTCGATGTGCGCTATCGGGCAAGAGTTGCCCTTGAACTTGCTAATGTCGGGCATTTTGAACTTGTTGGGGAGAGTAGCCATTATACTCATAAGGATGGATGACTGATAAAGGCTTGTGTCAGAGCCTTTCCCCAAGTTGAGTCCGTTGAAGCGTTGGTCAATAGGCCATGATTGAGTCAACCATCTTGTGATCCTTGCTTTCCGTGCTTCGTTCCCCCATTTTCTTGTTGCAGATGCCAACATATGGGCTTTCAAACAAACCCTTGCTCCACTCAGAATCACTGGTGTCATCCTTGTCTTTTCCCTTGGAAATCTTGGTGAGCTTGGCCTTCATTTGATCCATTTCGGCTTCGTGAGCCTCCTTTTGATTGTCAAGGTGGGCTTGCCAAAGATCATCCTTGGTTTGGGCCTCCTTATTAAGAGTGGAGATTTTCTCTTGGAGAGTTTGGACCATAGCTGAGAGTTGCTCCAGAGACATGGTGTTGTTGGTGTTGGAGTTGCCGGCCATTGATGCTGTCGGAGCTGCTGGAGTGATCAATTCACGAACTAGCCAGTTTGCTGAATCTCGGTAGATGCTGTAAGTACCAATTGGACCTAAATTTAAGAAGAGGCCCTTGTCAGTCTTGAGTAACACTTTCGGTCCATGAAGAGGCTTGAATACACAATGGGCACACGACTCGAACCACATAGAGAAAAAGACTCTTTTTTTATATATAAGTCAGAGGGACGGGGTCCCTTTTGGGGTTTATAAGAAAAATAATGGAATCGTCACACTAGTATATAGACCTTCTCGCGGTCCCATATACTCATCGGATTCCATCACGTTTGTGAATCCTACACGTGTAGGGATTAAACTAAATTAATGTAGTAAAGCATACATGCAGGGACATATTTTTATTTTTTCCATAATAACCACTTGTTTCTCTTGGAAACGGCATGTATGATTTGAAAATATTAGTTTAGGGAAATCTCAGCACATGAAAACTGACTTGGTCACGGAGTGTTAGACCTTAACTAGAATTGTGTTGGCTTGTGCTCGGCGAAAGAGAGGCTTAAGGTCACCCCCGGCATGTAGTCATGAACTACGCCACATGCTGAGGTTTACCGCTTCGAGAGAGTCAAGGTCGGGTGGAGCTTGAAACTCTCTAGGATGGGCCTCGACGTGTTTGGGGTTATGAACTTGTGCGACTCGATAGTGAGCAATTGATAAGAATTTGTGCACGTAGTGTAAGGTCCAACAAGTGACAAAATATTTTTTTGTTTTTATTTTTTTAAACAAAAGTAAAGCAAATAAGCACGTAATTTACAACTTTCGAATCACCCATGTGACCGATAAAAAGACATAAAATAAAACAGTTAAATGGTCCAAATCAGTCCTGATGCATGCAACTGTTCCCACACCCCATTATTCTGCTCTGTTTTGGGAACCTGTCTCTGTTCTGGAAAACCGCCCAGAAGCGCGCGCCTCTGGCTTGTGTCATGGGATGCGCGCGCGTTGCGCAAAGTTTCTGGGAGGCGCCCGCTTCTGGGTAAACCTGTCAGACACTTGAACTCGGGGGATTGCCCTGGTCCTGAACATTTTTTCGACCCCTGCAAAGATGATTAGCACAGAAAAGGGAGAATAGGAAGAACACATGAGAAGGGGGCGATTCTGGTCTCTGATATGAGACGCGTGCGCCTTAGGCCAAGAAGGCCAGAAGAGCACGCTTCCCACCATCAGGAACTAGAATTCCCGGAATATGTAGACTATGAACAAAACGAAAGCTTAACCCTCAAGCTATCCCCAGCGGAGTCGCCACTGTAGATACCCCGGGAAGGCCACGGCTTGGATAGAGCGGTGGGTGATCCAAGGATGTCTATTTTGGTTTTAAGTGTTTAGAGTCGCCACCTATGTTTTTAATGGAACATAAGAAAAACCTAATATTAAGCCTATGTTTTGATACGAAAATCAGAGATTCTTGTTGTGAGATTCGGGGGTTATATTACGAGATGGGAAGTAGTTAAACACGCATCTCGCCCAACTAATGTTGTTCTTGCTTGTTCATAGTCTACATAAATGAAAATGTTCTTCCTATTCTTTAATAATGATAAAATGGGTTAAAAAAGGGGGGTTTGAATATGGGGAGATAACTCCTTAACCAACTTCAATGGAATGAAGTGGTCTTTGATGTCATGTCCCAAAATGGTTTGGGTGATTGCACACATGATCAAGAAAGTGAGAGAAGAGATGAAGATGAGAGAGATAAAGAGAGTAACAGAGGTGAAGATTACCTAAACTTCAAGAGTCTTCAAGAGTTCCCTTGTAGAAAGTACTCAAAAATGCCTTAAAGTTTTTGTATAGTTTTTGCTATCTCAAAAATGTCCTCCTTTTCAGTGGTGAATTAGAGGGGTTTATATAGGTGTAAAACAGATGTTTTGGTGCCAACACGAAGTCACAAATATAAATTTCCCGGGCAAAATCATGTAATTTGAGCAAGGGAGGGATTCTTGGAGAGAATCTGTAACTGACGCCCAGATGCGCGCGCCTCCTGCCTTGAGGGCGGGATACGCACGCGTCTGACCTATAAAGGCGGAGGCGCGCGACTTTGAAAAGGTTTTTTTTACAGAATGGACTAGAAAGTTAGCATTGTTATTCAGTTTTGTCCCTGGACTTAACAGAGTCAGTCAGGAACTTAACGAAAGTAACAGAAACTAACGAGAAACACTTAAAATAGGAAGAAACACAAAATCAAATGTGCAATCGGGGTGAGCGGTCCAAGGCGGGCTGTCTACATGATTACATTAATTTGAGTTCCATCAAAATAGGTTCAAAGATACCATATGGGATATGGGAAGAAATAAAACTTGATTTGTCTTTCATGAAGATTTAAGACGGTGAGACCTTTTGGAAAGGACTTGTCTAGGACAAGCTCACACTTAAATCTAATAAATGTATTTTCATGGGATATCCTAAGGAAACTTGAGGATATTATTTTACTTATAAGAAACAAATTGTTTGTTGCTTATGATGGTACTTTTCTAGATAAATTTGTTTATCTCTAAAAGGACCACTGGGAGTAAAATATATTTCGAATGGTTCGAGACCAAGAAAAATAACATTGAACCTAAGATGGAAGTTAAACAAACTTTCACAAGGAGTTGTGAAAATTCGTTCAAGTTACACAAGTTACTTGCATATATAATAGGATACAATCTATAACAAGAAATATTGGATTTCTCGTAATAGAAAGTATTGAGGTAAAGTTCATTGAGAATGACATATTTACCACCTATCAAAATGCAATGTCCGCTCCATATTAGATTAATGGCTTGGAGTCATAAAATCTAAAAGGCGATCCATGTATAATAATCAAGTTTGTAACTTGATCATTCTAACCTAAGGTGTGAAAACCAAAGGATGGAATTAAGTTTTCTTGGAGAAAACTAACATGGGTAGGAAGGAACATACTGATTAAGCAAGACAAAATGTGAAAGGTTGACTCATATTTCGACTATGATAAAACCTTCTCACTCGCTGTCATGCTTTAAGATATTAGAATTCTCATTGTCATATCTTCATATTTGGAATATGAAATTTGACAAATGGATGTCAAAACAGCGTTCCTTAACGGGAACTCAATTAAGGATGTATTGGATACAACCTAAAGGTTTTGTTAATCCAGAAAAAATCTAATAAAGTATGTAAGTTGCAGAAATCCATGTGATGGATTGAAGCAAGTTTCTTGGAGTTGAAACAATCATTTTGATGAAGTATTCAAAATCGTTTGAAATTCATCAAAGATGAGACTTGTGTTTGCTAGAAAATTAGTGGAAGAATGGTCTTATTCCTAGTCTTATATATGTGGATGACATATAATTCATTTGAAAGAGTTTGTTAATGAAAGACTTAGGAAGAAGCCGCATACATCCTTGGAATTAATATCTAGTGATATAGACCTAGGAAATTGATTGGTTTGTGTCAAAGTACTTATAAAGACAAAGTACTGAATTGTTCAGTATGCAAGACTCTTCTAGAAGAACTTGCAAAGTTGTTTAATGACAATGTTCTTGGCAAGACTTAGGTTGCGTTTGACGCATCAAGCACTTGATGCTTGATGCTTAATAGAATATAGGGTAATTTGGAGGTATGATACAATGATTTTATTCTTTCATCCAATATAAATATGTCCAACACTGTTTGAATGGTCAATGGAATTGGATTCCTGAAGGAATTGAATTGCCATTCAATTCCTTGGTAATTCATGTTTGGTTTCAAGACAAAACTGTTGGAATGGAATAATAATAATAATAAATATAATAATAAATAATAATAATATTAATAATAAGAAATAATAATAATAAATAATTATACTCCCTCCGTCCCATTTTAAACTTCAAAAATTTCCCTTTTGGGTGTCCCATTTTAAACTTCAAATTCCAAAAAAAGAAAGTTATTTATACTTTTTTAATTAGTGAGACCTACATGTCATACACACAACAACTATCCACTAACTATTCCCTACCCTACTTTCTCTCTCCTACTCACTTTCTATACTCACAACACTCTACCCCACTATCTATATTTTATAATATAAAGATTCTCATCTTAATTCTTGTGCCCACTTTTTTTTTTGAAGTTTAAGATGGGACGGAAGGAGTAATAAATAATAATAATTATTATTTTTATTATAGTAATAATAATAAACAATAAAAATAATAAAAAAAATAATAATAATAATAAATATTATTATTATTATTTATTATTGTTACTATTATTATTATAATAATTATTATTATTATTTATTAATATTATTATTATTTATTATTATTATTTTTTCTATTATTATTATTTATTATTATTTATTATTATTATTATTATTTCCTATTATTATTATTATTATTATTATTTATTTATTTTTTTTACTATTATTATTATTTTTTATTATTATTATTATTAACATTATTATTATTATTATTTCATATTATTTCATATTATTATTATTATTTATATTTATTACTATTATTATTATTTATTATTATTATTTACTATTATTATTTATTATTATTATTTATTATTATTATTTATTATTATTAATAATAATTATTATTATTTATTATTATTATTATTATTATTTATTATTATTATTTTTTATTATTTTTTATTATTATTTATTTATTATTATTATTATAGGTATTCCGAATTTCTTCAATTCCTCCAATGGAATGAAATTGATGGAATTGAACATTCCTCCCATTTTTGGATGAAATGATAAATTCCTTCATGGAATGGAATTGGGCATTCCATTGGAATGAAAAAAAAAAAAAAAAAAACATGCCAACGGAATTGGTCAAACAGAATTGGGCATTCCATTCCTTCACTTTACCACGAACCAAACGGCTCCTAAATCCTTTTGATTTCTGTTAGGTCATCAATTGAATTTAATCATCAAAACAATGGTCAACATATAATCACCCACGCTAGTGCAGCAATATATATCCAATAATTCTGAAGTCAAATTATATCTAAACATATAATTAAAATTAAAAAATTTAGCATGAAGAATATTTTGATGAACAAGAATTAGAAATAATGCAAGAATTATACTAAAGCATAGAATTGATAAAAGTTACCTCCAATTCGTAGTTGGTGAAATTGTTCTTCATAGACAAAGAACATATTTCTCCAACCTTGCAAACCTTACAAAGTATTTACTAGCTACATGATTGATAAAAAATACTAAAAACTTAACCTAGTATTTATAGGGAAAATTAAATCTAAAACCTAAACTAAAAAGGAATTGTAAAAGAAAAAGAAAATCAAAAGAAAAAGGAAACTACTAAAATTAAAATCCTAAAATAAAATTGAAAAACTATTCATCAAAAATCTTCAGCTTGCGGCTGACTTTTTGGGCTGGAATTCTGAAATTACACTTTAGTCCTTGGTGTTTTATGATTTTGCAATTTAGTCCCCAGACTTTCAGTTCATTACAGTTTGGTCCTGAAGTTTCATAATTGGCAGATTAGTCCCTGAAATATGTAATCTTTGCACATCAGTCCTTGGCCTTCCCAACTTCGACCAATTAAGCTCATTTTCTCCCCCTTTCTTCTAGATTGAGCACATAACCACCCTACACAACAAAAACACAAAAAGAACCTAATCAAATAACAAAAGGTTGAGAACTAAGCAAAAATTAAGCCAAAAAGTATCTATTAGAATGAGTAAAAATCAATTCATCATTGAGTTTTGGGATAATGGATTCCATAGATCAGGAGATAGCAAAGGCCCAGGAGGAGAGGACGTACGCAAGAATGGCTTCACCGGCCAAATTATCAGTTTGAACTTTTTGGATTTCTCTTCTATTTCTCCAATGGCGTTCATGTTCATATTTGAAATTTTCAGATTTCTTTCTCTTCTCCTTATTCAACCATCTATTAACCACCGTTCTTAATCTGTACCCAAAATTGGTTTTTATATATATACTCCCTCCGTCCCATTTCAAATTGCAAATACTAGGTTGGCACGGGGATTAAGGGAAAAAGTGAAAAAGGTGATGTGTTGTGAGTGTTGATAGTTGAGTGGGAGAGAGAAAGTGGCGTAGAGAATAGTTAGTGGGTTAGTGGATGTGAGTGTGCAAGTGGGTTAAAACTTGCCATTTTTGGATTTTGCAATTTTTGTTGGGACACCCTTTTTGGCAACTTTTGCAATTTAAGATTGGACGGAGGGAGTATATATATAATTTCAGATCTGATGAGATTTCCGTGTTTGATTTGATTGTTTGTGTTTGTTAATTTGATTTGATTTCTCAATTGTTTAAAGATCACATAACTGTGAAATCACACAAATGTGAAATCACCAACAGTGAAATCACACAAATGTGTAATCATGCAACTATGAAGTAAATTGAAAAATAATTTTACAAGTGTGAAAAATGACATAATAGTGTAATCATATAATTGTGTAATCATACAAATGTGAAATCATACAACTGTGAAAAAGAGTGTCAGTTGTGAAAAATTGAGAGATGAATTTTCAGTTACACTAATTTCATGAGTGAACAATTGGAAAAGGCATGTCTCAGCTATTACAATAATTGTGAAAAAGCTGATAGATGAATTTATCAGTTTTGTTACTCAATTATGAACAAATTGAGTATCAATAATGATAAATTGATTTATCATTTGTTTAAAAGACATATAGCATCACACAATTGTGAATTCACATAATTGTGAAATCACATAACTGTTAAATCACACAACTGTGAAATCACATTCACAGTTGAGAAATGATTTTACAAGTGAACAATGAAAAAATCACACAACTGTGAAATTACACAACTGTGAAATTCTTGGTGTGTATGTCCTAGGCACGTTATTTGAACGATTAATGTTATCATTTGCTTATGCTTTAATAAAGATATTGAATGTTTGATTATTATATGTTTTGCGTGTTTATTATAATAATCCCCGTCCCTGATAATTATGATTAATTATTAGTATAAGTTTAATAGATAATCATATGATGATTATGTGTATGCGATACAATTAGACTTATGGGTATTTGTTGGAGAACAAATACTGGACTGACCCCTATGAGATTTATGTAATGGTCACAATGTCATAATTAGGTCTCATATAGTTATATCACTGGAATCTCCAGACCTGAGGTTATTACAGTCTTCCACATAATGAACATTACGTTTGACATATTCAAACGTTACCCCTAACCGGGTAACTATAAAGAATATGATTGGCGTAATCGGAATCATGTAGGGAGGAGTAATAAGCCAAGATGGGATTTGTTACTCGTCAAGAGAGATGTCAAGCTTTGGCCACTCGATGAATGGTATTGATGAAATGCATGGCCATGCTCAAATGAATTGATTGGATCAATGACATTTGTATTATCAATACATTCGGGGTCGAGAAAGCGTTGAACAAGGTAAGTTGACCATTGACCATGGCTTATGTTCAACAGACATCGTGTAACAAAGAGATTGTGTTATGTTCTATTTTAGGAAACTTTGAATTTCAAAGTTATACTAATTGGGTAGTCATAATGGCTTGCTAGAGTCCGCTTATGACTTACGAGGTTTGAATGGTTCAGACTCATTGCCAATTTAGTATAATCCTATTGGGTCACACACGCTTAACGGATAATTAAAAAGAGCGAAAAACGAGGAAACTGGTCAAAGCCACCGTACGGCTGGATGCCTTTCGTACGGCTCCAGACTAACCGTACGGCTGCCTTCCCGGCAACCATTTTATTTTAAGTCTTTTCTTGTTGGACAAGAAAACCTAAGTCCTAAAGGGTTTTGGACACCCATTGTATATAATGTGGACTGACAGGGATTGTTCCCACACTATTGATTTGATCAATTCCAAACTCTTTCTTGGAGAGAGAGAACACACATAATATACTAGGATCATTGTATTTGATTATTCTCAATTATCAAACCACAATAATCTTTAGGAGCTTTGAAGAATCGTTCTTCACAATCGTTTTTCAAACTGAAGGCCTAGCAGTCAAGTTCAAGAAGGCGTTCTTAAAATCTGTTCGTTCTGTGGATCACCGATAGAGGGCATTTCTCTTAACGTCTAATCCAAGTTTTATCTCGATCTACAAGGGTTAGTTTCTTTCATCTTTATATTATGAATTATTGTTCATACTGATCTAGGCTATTGGGTTTTCTTCATGTCTTTCTTCCACTGCGCATGATTGCACAAAACCCAACAGTGGTATCAGAGCCCCGTTGATGATCAATAATTTTAATATTGTCATGATATAATTATTTAATGCGATTATTTAATTGGTATGATCATGTAAGATGAATTTATGTGATGAATTTTATATGAGATATAAAATATGCATGCTAGTTGATGATGGGATTATATGGTTATAATATTAATTCGATTGATATGTATGATCGCATGCTTAGATTATCATGTTATAATTGGATTATAATTGTTGATAATATTGATCTAATTTGTATGAGGAATAAATTAGTTATTGTTTGTATGAATTAGATGGGTTAAAATTTGTATTTTGTATTTTTCGTATTTCTGTAATCTGATTATGTATAAATACGATAATGGATTGATCGAATTTCTGAAAACTGGCTAATATGGGATTCTGGGAATTGGCTCCGTACGGCGGTACGGCAAGCGTACGGCGCGAGCCTAGCCATACGGCGCCTAGCCCGAATTCCAGAATGTTGCTCTGTCTTCTTGTGTTCAGATTGTTCTATAAATTGTTTACAGAATTCGAATCTGGAAACAGGAACTGGTTTCAGACAGCTGGTTTTCGAAACCGTGTTTCCTGAAATAGTTTTCTGTCAAGAATGCAGAGTAACTGCAGAATCAGAGTTCTAAAGAATTTAGAATTGCTATAATCTGTGAGATTAAGAGACAATGAAGGGTCTTGAAACAACTGACCAATCTATACGGGAATGTAGATGCCTTTTGGCTTAGTTTCGACCGTATAGAAAAGTTGCTTGGTTTCTTGATCTTAGTACGGGAATATGGATGCCTTTTGGCTTAGTTTCTACCGTACGGTTTGTGCTCTCAATTTCAAGATGCTCTGCAGATGGTTTGGACAATACTGATTTTGATCCGTTTCAGATGGCTAGTTTTGGAAACCGTATTTCCTAAAACAGATTTAAGTTCAGAAGTCCAGACATTGAGATCAGAATCTTAAAGGAGTTTAAGATTGGCGTAATCTCAAAGTCTCAGACTTTAATCCTATAACTAGCGCAACTAATGTTACATAAAATTAATTCGGTTAATTGATTAACTTAATGTATGTGAACCTTGTTTAAAATTTAAGTTATGTGCCAATCAATGATTAAAACACTCGTGAGTACATGGATAGTTTTATGCGGGCTATGCCAAAGCAAGGCGCATTAATTCTATTCATCTATGAGCAAGATGAGGAAACAGTGATTCCTATACGTTTAAAATGGTTTGACTTAATTAGGCTATCAAAACAGTTTTGGGCCTAAGGCACAGATGAGATTAAAACATGTTAGACATATGATGTCTATGTCATATATGATATGATTGACAAGGAGTTGTCTACCTAAATAACTTATTTTGAGCAGTCATGCCAAAGCCGACTCAAAGTTAAGTAAAATATGGATCTTTGCCCATTTAAATTATATGATACATGCCGACTCAAAGTTAAGTGAAATATGGATCTTAGCCCATTTAAATTATATGATACATTGGATGTATTTGAAGGTTATATAATTTAGTGGGAGTATTTGTGAAATACTAATATTTATAATATCTTTAATTAAGTTGGTACTTATATGTGAATATATGTTTGCATAATTGTAGATAATGGCTCAAAATACAAATTCACTATCATTGCAATCTATCCTTCAGAAGGAAAAGCTTAAAGAGAATGGTGCTAACTTCATGGATTGGATCTGATGCCTTAGAATTGTTCTAAAGCATGAAGACAGGCTATAAATTCTTGATGAACCCGTTCCTGAAGAGTAACCTGAGGCCTCTGCCCCTAAGGATGAGAGAAACGCCTACAAGAAGCACAAAAGTGATTCTCATGAGGTCGTTTGTCTCATGCTTTCTGACATGTGTCCTGAGCTTCAGAAGACTCTTGAACACTTGGAGGCATATGACTTAGGTGTTGAATTGAAAGATATGTTTCAAGAGAAAGCAAGGCAAGAAAGGTTCGACACTATAGTTGCTCTGATCTCATGCAAGATGAGTGAAGGACAGGTAGTGGGTCCTCATGTTTTGAAGATGAAGTCCCACTTTGAACATCTAGAGAGGCTTGGCCATCCCATCTCTGTTGAGTTGGCCACTGATTTTATTCTTAATTCATTACCTAAAATCTATAATCAGTTCGTCATGAACTTTAATATGCATGGTATGGATAAGACCCTATCTGAGTTGCATGGGATGCTAAAGACAGTGGAAAAGAAAATCATTAAAGAAGCTTCCCCTGTGCTTGTGGTGTCAAAAGAAGGAAAGGGCTCTAAAAGCAAAGGAAATGGTAAGGCAAAAGTTGTCAAACCCAAGATAAGCAAGGCAACTGTTGCCAATGCTGATGTGGCTAAACCTACTTCCCAAAAGGATGCAATCTGTTTTCCACTGCAATGAGATTGGTCATTGAAAACGCAATTGCAAGGTTTATAAGGAAGAATTGAAGAAGAAGTAGGGCAGTGGGACTGCTTCTACTTCAGGTATCTATGTTATAGATATACTCCTTTCTACTTCTAGTTCCTGGGTATTAGATACCGGATGTGGATCTCACATTTGTTTGAATGTGCAGGCACTAAGGAATAGAAGGCTACTCAAATATGGTGAGGTGGACCTACGCGTGGGGAATGGAGCAAGAGTTGCTGCATTAGTCGTAGGAACCTATGATGTCATTTTACCTAGCGGATTAATTCTTGTTTTGAACAATTGTTATTATGTTCCGGATTTGAGTAGAAATATTATTTCAAATTCTTGTTTGCATAATGAAGATTTTAAGTTTCTTATTGATAATAAGAAGTTTTCTATTTATTTAAATGATTGTTGGTCCCAAAGGGACCCAAAGGGAAACAAGGGTATGGAAAATAGCTAGAGGGGAGGTGAATAGCTGTTTTAAAATTCTTTTCGTACCCTTGATAAAATCATTTGAAAATGCGCACTTTATCAAATAAGCGTTATGAAATGCGCCTAAGTGAGTGAGTAAAATGCACAGCGGAATTTAGTTAAGTAAATAGGCGCAAAGTATGATTAAGGGGGCGCACACACACTCTAAGTATTTTGGCTCAAAGTGGGTGAAATAAGGAGATAAGGCAAATGATATAACAAACACAACACAATTCAATCCAATAAATCTACAATGAGTAAACAAGCAAATAGTGAGATAAGATAATAACTTGAAAGTAAATGACAAGAATTGAATGCGCGCTATTTGGAGAGGTTCGATCGGGAAATGATCTACGTCCTCTACCAAGATGGTTAGTCTTGGATTTCTAATGAAGATCTTATAATATGAGTGAGTGTTACAAATTACAACATTTGAGCTTATACACTAACTCAAGATCTAATATTCTATGAAAGAACAAATCCTAGACAAAACCAGTGTATCTCTTAAAGAAAAATCTAAGTGATCAAACTTAAAGAGGTGCGTATATGTTCTTAGTTTTAAGGCTCTTTAGATCTATGAGATTTAGAGCACAATAAAACTAAAGTGTTTTTTCTTGAGGATCTGGGCTAAGGATAAAGGTATAAAGATGTTCTTGAGGAATCTGGGAATTCAAAGGCAATCTTCAAATCTTCAACAAATGCTTGAGAGGGAAATTCATAGATTCTTAGCAACTTCAAAACGTTTGAAATTATGGGGTATTTATAGTAGAGCTCCAAAAACTAGCAATTGGAAATCCCTTGTGGATAAGATCAAAGGACAGATGTGCTATTGCTCATTGAGTAGAGCACGTGTCCTTTATAGCCGTTAGACACATAACATAAATATGACCGTTATGGACAGGTGTCCTTAGATACAGTTGCATACGTGTTATTTAACCACCGTTGGATTATTGGCGTAGTTTGAATTTCTTCACGTCTTCATGTCTTCAATAAATCACCAAGAGTTAAATCATTCACAATGGGGCGTATGAGCCAAAGGGGCGCATAGTGTGAATACGTGTGTTCGAATTTGGGAATATATTCATAGCAACATTAAAATTATGAGAGTCGCCACGCCGTTTTAATTAAAGCCAAAACATTGAAAAAAGCATTTTCAGTGGGTTCGGGGGTCAAATTACAACAAGAGAAGAATATTGAACGTTATCACTCCTATTGCCCTAATTGATTGGTCTTTCTATCATGATGAATGTTTTAGTAGTGTGTTAGTCATTTAGACCGGATCCGAAGATTGCCTACGTTCCTCTCAATGTGAGAAGCTCAGGTCAGCGTAGTTCGCACATAATTAGAATGTGGAGAGAGAATAGGGATCATGCATAATGAAGAGGGAGGAGAAAGAAACATGCAGGATGATCACATCCTAGAATAATGACTATGCCATCAATGAGATCTCAATGAACATTCATCAGATTCATCATGGGAGGATTATTGATCATGGGAGTAATTACCTAAAGTTTAGGGTTTAGAAATAGTTCCTAGATCATCCTTGGGTTGATGAACCATAGATCATCATCGGCTATGAAATAACATGTAATTATGAAGATTGCAACCCTAAATATAGCATAAATAAGGTTTTAATCTATGAACACGAAGAACACGCGAAGAACATATTATGAACATATGAATGACATGCAAAGCACATGAAGAAACTATGAATAAACATGTAAGAACATGAATATAAAATATCTATATTAAAAATAATGCAAGAACATGAAGAAAAAGTTAGAAAACTTACCTATGTTGGTAAGAAATAAACCTTGATCTCCTTGAGTGTTTGAATGCTTAATTAGGGAGAAAAATTATGTTTAAGAACTCTAAAATTCGGACTTAAAGCTCTCAGACTCCGGATCCTAAACCAATAGGCTGAGATTGGTTTATATAGTAAACTGAGGGGAAGATCTGACGGCTGAGATCATCCGGAGCAAGGTTGGCCGCCTGGCCATGATTTAAGCCGGTGACAAGAGTGGCCGCGTGGCCAAGGTTGAAGCGTGGCAAGGTTGGCCGCGTGGCCAATTCTGCTGGCTGACTTGATTCTTAAGCTAGGGTTTCTGCATGGTTTTAAGGAAACCATAAGTTACCTATTTTGATAGATTTTGTCATAAATGAGGTATTTCGGGAATCCGGGACAAGTCTTTATAAGGTTTCTAATTCCTATAAAGTCCTTGTATTTTTGGTAAAGCCCTAATAAACTCATTTTCAGGTCGTGTACTAACAGTAGCCCCTCGGCGACGCTTCTTGCTAGGCAATGTGGGGTCGACGATAAAAGAAGGATCCGTTCTGAAACATGAGTTTCAAAACAGATGAAAGGTAAGGGAACGGCTGAACCTTGACAAGCGACCTACGTATCCGCGGGGGAATCAAGCCAAACGTAGTTCAAATCTGATGGGGAAATTGAGAATGATTGTCCTCTGATGGGGAGCAACGTCTTCTGCTGGGGAAAGTGCATCTGCTGGGGATGATAGATGACCACGTCGATCGGATGGCTGAACCTTTTCAGGTTTCCTACGTATCCTCAGAGGAATCAAGCCGGTCGTAGTTCTGAGGGGATAGGAAATGACCAAGGTGGTCGGATGGCTGAACCTTTTCAGGCTTCCTATGTATCCTCGGAGGAATCAAGCCGGTCGTAGTTCGAAGCGATTAGGGAAAAACGAGCCATCGGACTTCTGCTAGGGATAATAAACCTACGGGCACTATCCTGTATGAAGAACGAACATTCGTTAGGAAATGAAGTCATTTGAAACAACAGGGATAATGGGACAATAAATACTACGTTGTCTAAATAATCCCGAGGTGGAGTAATAAAAGCTGAGGTAAACGCAAACAGAAATGCCTGGGTTTCTGCCGATCGCGCTAAAATAATGGATGCTGGATCTTTCGCAAACAGAAACGCCGAGGCTTCTGCCAATCACGATCGATCTAGGATGCGTATGTCATAGAGGCGCCGAAGTCTCTACAACCATATGAATCCAAAGAAAAAATTTGGAAATGCTAAAATAATAGATGCTGGATCTCTCGCAAACAGAAACGCCGAGGCTTCTGCCAATCGCGATCGATCTAGGAGGCGTATGTCATAGAGGCGCCGAAGTCTCTACAACCATACGAATCCTAAGCAAATATTAGGAAATGCTAAAATAATAGATGCTGTGTCTCTCGCAAACAGAAAGGCCGAGGCTTCTACCAATCACGATCGATCTAGGATGCGTATGTCATAGAGGCGCAGAAGTCTCTACAACCATACGAATCCTAAGCAAATATTAGGAAATGCTAAAATAATAGATGCTGGATCTCTCGCAAATAGAAACGCCGAGGCTTCTGCCAATCGCGATCGATCTAGGATGCGTATGTCATAGAGGCGCCGAAGTCTCTACAACCATACGAATCCTAAGCAAATATTAGGAAATGTTAAAATAATAGATGCTGGATCTCTCGCAAACAGAAACGCCGAGGCTTCTGCCAATCGCGATCGATCTAGGATGCGTATGTCATAGAGGCGCCGAAGTCTCTACAACCATACGAATCCTAAACAAATATTAGGAAATGCTAAAATAATAGATGCTGGATCTCTCGCAAACAAAAACGTCGAGGCTTCTGCCAATCGCGATCGATCTAGGATGCGTATGTCATAGAGGCGCCGAAGTCTCTACAACCATACGAATCCTAAACAAATATTAGGAAATGCTAAAATAATAGATGCTGGATCTCTCGTAAACAGAAACGCCGAGGCTTCTGCCAATCGCAATCGATCTAGGATGCGTATGTCATAGAGGCGCCGAAGTCTCTACAACCATACGAATCCTAAGCAAATATTAGGAAATGCTAAAATAATAGATGCTGGACCTCTCGCAAACAGAAACGCCGAGGCTTCTGCCAATCGCGATCGATCTAGGATGCGTATGTCATAGAGGCGTCGAAGTCTCTACAACCATACGAATCCTAAGCAAATATTAGGAAATGCTAAAATAATAGATGTTGGATCTCTCGCAAACAGAAACGCCGAGGCTTCTGCCAATTGCGATTGATCTAGAATGCGTATGTCATAGAGGCGCCGAAGTCTCTACAACCATACGAATCCTAAGCAAATATTAGGAAATGCTAAAATAATAGATGCTGGATCTTTCGCAAACAGAAACGCCGAGGCTTCTGCCAATCGCGATCGATCTAGGATGCGTATGTCATAAAGGCGCCGAAGTCTCTACAACCATATGAATCCTAAGTAAATATTAGGAAATGCTAAAATAATAGATGCTGGATCTCTCGCAAACAGAAACGCCGAGGCTTCTGCCAATCGCGATCGATCTAGGATGCGTATGTCATAGAGGCGCCGAAGTCTCTACAACCATACGAATCCTAAGTAAATATTCGGTGAAGAATGGAAATTTTAAGAGGCTTCTCGTACCCAAAGATAACGAACATCAGTCAAAATAGCGCTAAGGGCACCTAAAATGAATCAAAGGGGAATGTACTAGGGGTAAAACTAAAATTTTGCATATGGAGGCAAAGATGATGGATTGTTATGAAGTCGCAAACGGGATGAACTCTCGGGGAGTCACAAAGGTGATAGACTCTCGGGGAGTCACAAGGGTGACGGACTCTCGGGGAGTCACAAAGGTGATAGACTCTCGGGGAGTCACAAGGGACTCTTTGGTGAGTCACAAGGGCAAAGGACCTTTAAGGAAACGCGAAGGAGATGGACTCTCAGGGAGTTGCTAATATGGGGAACATGATCTGGGTTCCGCTTATCCTAATTTAGGAGGGAATGAGGCTACGAGCCATTGAGACCAAGGTGTTAGGTAAGGGACATTTTTCTTGGTTGCCTAGAGGTAGGACCTAAGGCTTTTTTAAGGAAAGGGAATAAGGAAGATGGTGATCTCCTAATCTTGAGATAGGGATGCCAAAGATGTCACGGCTTCTTGGGCTTTAGATTATGTCTTAGAGATAATGTGGGTTTTCTAGGCTTACGGGCTAGGGATTGGAGTTTATTTAAGCATGAGGAAAGTATTCTATCCTAGGCTTAGTGCTAGGGCTTGGAAAGGTTGAGGTTTGGGAACTTCCTAGATGTTAGGGTTTCGAACAAGGGTTTGGAAACTGGTGTTTAAGGACCATGACTCTCCTAGGTTTGGGACTAGGGTTTAGGAATTTCCTAGGTCTAGGAGGCTAGGGCTTGGAGTTGTGGTAGGCTCAGAGGTTGCAAAGGCGTTGTCTTTTAGACATAAGGCTGGGAGTTGGAAAGGTTGTGACTTCCTAGGCTTGAGGCTATGGTTTAGAGCGAATGCGGCTTCCTAGGCCTGAGGCTAGGGTTGATTATGTTTTGGACAGGGCATTGTATCCTAGGTTTTGGGTTAGGGTTCAATAAGACGGGGGATTAAGATTGTAAATTTCCTAGGTTTCGAGACTAGGGTTTCGGGAATTTGGAAATGATGTTGCATGCGGGGCTTTGGAAATTCCCTAGAACTTGGGCTAGGGTTAAAGAGGATGTTGCGGTTTCCTACGCTTAAGGATATGTGACTACCTAAGCTTGAGGCTAGGGTTTGGGGAGAACGCATTTGAAGGTTTGTCTTGGTTTAGACCGAGCAAGTTTGAGGTCTAAGAGTGTTGCGGTTTGGGGCAAATGAGCTTGATACCTCGTGGCTGGATAGGCTCGAAAGATTAGACCTAGGCTAAAGTTCTAGGGTTTAGCTAGGGTAAGACTCAGACATGTGTTAAGGAGATCGGGGCCTAATGGAATGGTAGGCGTGAGATCTAGGAGATCGAAGGCTAGGCAGGGTAGCGTTGGGACATAAGGATTTCAAGCGGGTAAGTCTTTTGTCCTAGAGAAACCACGTTATGGATTAGGACCAAGCAGGCTTGAGGTCGGCCAAGGAGCAATGGATTGGGATTGGGTGATCCTAGTACCTAATACGCATGTCGGGTTTGGGCTCTAAGGTGTGCTAGGTGTGAGCCATGTGCGAGAAATGGGTCTGGACATGTGACCATGTTGGCGCTTTAGGTAAAGGGATTGAGTGTCCAAGACTTTGCTCGAGTACAATAGGTGCCTAAGTTGGATTGGGTATGCTTAGGACTTAATTTTGTCTTAGAGGTCATGCGTGTGACTAAGCTCGTTTGGCAATTGTGAAGGTAGGTTAGGGATGGGACCAGAGGTGCTAAGGACAAGAGTCTTGACCGGATGGGTTTTGAGATCCTTAAGGCATGTCGCGGTGCGCAGGAGATCCTATGTGTTTTGAGCAGGTTCAAGGTTTGGACTCGTCGGGGGAGCGATGTTTGAGATCCATTGAGTTCAAGGGTGGACCTTGTAGGTGGCGAGGTTTGGACTCGGCTTGGATTAAGTAGGTTAGAGTCCTTAAGGGGTTGAAGGTCAGACTAGGAAGTCTTTTGAGGCTAATGGGTGACACTAGGTTGGTACTTGGTAGGTTTAAGAGTGGTAGGGTCATGGCTTAGACATGAAGAGAGTCGGGAGACGTAGATGTGTCGCTTTTAGTCGGACCAAGTAGGCTTGGGAATTAAAGAGTCCAAAGGGTGGAGGTCTAAGGTTATAGACCTAGAGAGTGGACAGTTTTGTGATCTAAAGGGTTTAGGAGTTGAGACCTAATGTGTGGATCGGATATGCTAGAGACTTAAAAGATAGGCGATTGGTAGACTCGAGTGGTCTTGGGATCTAAAGGATCGCTCAACAGGTTAGACTGAGTAGACCTAAGAGGTTGGACCTAGGAGGGTAAGAGAGCTATTGCTTATACAAGGTAAGGATGAGTATGTGTTGGTAGGTTTGAGATCTAGGAGATCGGGTAGGCTCGGGACCGGTAGGTTCGGGACCTAATGGGTCACCCTAAGGATTTGGCTTTGGTTAACTGGTTTAAGGCCTGAAGTTTTGGGTAGAACCAGTTTGAGGCCGAAGGGGTCATGCTACGAACTTGCGGAAGGTCGAGCTAAGAGGTTATGATGTAACCTAGGTAAGACTCACCGGGTAGGTTTGGGACCTAGGTAAGACTGATCGGGTAGGCTCGGGACCTAGAGATTTTATGGTGTAACTTAGGCAAGACTGACCGGGTAGGCTTGGGACCTAAGGTTTTGAACCAGGTAGGTTGGGACCTAAGGGTATCCTATTGTGTAGGAAATAGGGTGAAGGACCGAGTCGGTTCAAGAATCACAAAGATGGGTCTCAGAGTGGACCGAGGAGGTTTATACAAATTTTGTGGAGACCGAGAGTGCGGGTTTGTAAACAAAGTGTCGTGGAAGAGAAAACTTTTGAAAGTGTTATGACTTTATAAAGATGCTTTATAATTAATTACGATTCTAACCAATTCAAAGAGTTTGTCACGTGCCGAGTTTGACGATGAGGGGTGCCCTTCTTCTAAGTGTATCCTTGTTGACGCCTCGGTATTCTCTGGGAAACCACATAGTCGACCCATTCCGTTGGGGATTATCTAATTTGGTGAGCGGGTACCCTCCCTCCTTTGAGAAATTCTACGTCGAGCTTGATGATGAGGGATGCCCTTCTTCTAAGTATGTGCTTATCGAAGCCTCAATATTCTCCGAGAAACCACATAGTCGACCCATTCTGTTAGGGAAGCCCTAGTTCGATAAGGGTGTAGAGCGGGGTATCCTACCTCCTTTAAGACGCACCCTTTTTTCTGCCTAGACCGCCCTTTCGGGTTTTCAATCTAGCGAGCATCTCTTTTGCGTCATCATCATTTTTTTTATTTTTTTTTTGAAATCATTCAGTCGACTCAAAAAAGGAAAAAAGAATTGTTTGAAAACATGCGGGGGCATTTTGGGGGAGAGTAAGAGAGAGAGAGATAGTACTTCACATTTTGACTCTTTGGGCAACTGAGTGTATATATGTACAAAAGGGAGGAAGCCCCTTCTTAACAGAAAGTAAGTGTTTAGCTCTTTCCTAGATTGTAGAACGGAAGACTTGTCGAGACATTTGAAAATTGTTTTATTCAAGATTCTCATTTGATTGCTCGAGAATGGACCTCGTTGATTAGTTAATGAGTTATGGTTAATTGGTAAACAAGTAGCCTCAAATTAATAAATGTTTTGATCAATTGTGAGTGAAGAAGTCAGGAGTAGAAATATGGGGGAAGAGAGAAGAGAAAGAAAATTGGCTCGAGGTGGGTTGTGTATATTTTGGACCGAACCGGGAGGTTGCCTACGTTCTTCTCAAGGTGAGGAGCTCAGGTCCGCGTAGTTCGGGGATGTACTGGCTGATGATGGAGTTGGGTTTGAGTATGAGGTTCATTTGTCGCGATAGGTTGCTCCGTTGTAGCTTGTTGCTTTGGATTGCTTCATTGCAGCTCATTGCGGTGGATTGCTCCAGTGTAGTTGTCATGGCTGCTGCTACCGCGTTAATCTTCTTTGTAGGGAAAGAAAGAAAAATAGAACATTTGAAGTGAAAATAAAATGGGACTTTTACTTTTCTATGGTGATAGCCCCTTCTATTTTTCTTTATTTTTTTTTATTTTATCTCTTTGTGCACACCCTTTTTTGCCTAGGCCGCCCTTTCGGGTTTTCAACCTAGCGGGCTTCTTTTTGGTGCAATGCTCTAACTTTTGCCTAGGTTTCCCTTTTGGGTTTCAACCTAGCGAGCCTTTTTTATATATTTGTACATGAAACATTGGGCAAGACGAGCCCCTAGTTTGCTTTCGCCTCTCTCGATTGCGAGGTAGCCTCTTTATAGTTCAAGCGGCCTTTTGCTGGCGGCGGGCATCCTAGCCCCTTGATTTTTTCTGGTAGAGCTCCATTGGATTATCACGTGAACCAATTAATGGCATGAATGACTTCGTGCGCTTGTCTTACATTTGCGATGGAATACGGACAACCCCAGTGTAACGGCATGTAGTACTCATGAAGGGAAGAAACCAACCCTTTAAATTGTGGCAGCATGGATGTCTATTTGATGATGAGCAACCGCAGTCCACTTCTTTGTCACGACCTTATAAAAAGGGGTCTAATGGTGGGGATGAGAGGCGTTTGAGGATAGTGTATGGGAGAAGGTGTATATAGAGAGTGAACATGAAGTGTGTACAAGGGGTGAGTGTATAGAGAGAGTGTATGGGGGTAGAATGTAGAGAGAAGAGAAAGTGATTCGTTCATCCCAATTGATCGAAGCATTTGTTATTTTGGGATTAATCGTTTACTTAGTTATGTGAATGGTTTGTGGGTCCATTTACCTTTTAATGAGTCGTCATTAATGAGTAAGATTAAGATTAATTCATCATATAAAGATATAGCAATCAAGTGAAGATGGTGAATAAGACAATTTTCATGGAATTGATTTATGCAAGATTATGTCTCAAGTCTAGAGAGAAAAGAAATAAAGACTCTTTTATTATTTGAAAGAAAAATGACTAATCCGGGGTGGACCTTTACTAAAGAAAAAAAAATAGTCCAAGGTGGACTTTTGACTAAAGACACTCTAGAACCTACGAAGACTGAATGACCCTTTTTTATTTATTATTTAAAAGAGGTAGCCCCAGTTTGCTCTTTCTTGTTTGGACTTTGCTCACGCCCATGCATTCCTATCGCGGGTGATGGCTCCGCTATCAATGAGGCTTTGGATCTTCCTTTTCAATTGGAGGCAACCTTCAGTGTCATGCCAAATGTACTGGTGGTATTTGCAGTATTTGGAGGGATCCAAGTCTGGTCTTACCCTGTTTGGTTCATAGTTGAGTAGAGGAGCCAACTTGCCGGCTCGAACCAAACCTTTGAAGAATTTGGCTAACGGCATACCTAAGGCATCCCGACGGGGAAAGTCTGTGGCGGCCCGTACATTTGAGGAGCGTACGGGTGTTGACATTGAGCAAGAGGGAGAACTCGGCTGAGGTAATCATAAACGCCACGAATGTCAGACAAATGGCGCCTCTCGATATCTCTTAGGGTCTTATGCATCTCCTTCTGAAAGTGTGTTGCTTGCTCGTTGAGAATGGCCTTAAAGTGGATTGCTTGTTCATCGAGGATGGCTTCGAAGTGGGATGCCTGCTTACTGAGAGCAGTACCGGTGTAGAGGATTGTCTCGGGATCTTGGGTAGCAGCTTCAGTTGCAACTTCGATGTTCCTTGCAGCCGACATGATGCAGAACTCTAGTCATGAAAGAATTAGATTCGTATTTAATGATAAGGCATCGTTATAAAATCATTTTTTGGAAAAGAGTCGGTCTCCACATTTTTTAAATGCATTTTGGTAAAAAATTGAAAGTTTGACCGGGCCGAAGTTGCCTACGTTCCCCTTATCATGAGGGAGAGGTCCCACGCAATAAGAGGCTCAGGTCGCCGTAGTTCGAATCAAGTTAGACTTTTAAAAAGAGGTGGGAGATGACCATAGGGGTCAAAAAGAGGGAGATGACTCGGTCTGTAGTCAAGCATGGGTGAGGAAGACCTATAGGAATCGGGTAAGGTTTGACTTAAGGTTTGACCTAAATTTGACCTAAGGTTTGACCTAAGGTTTGAGACAAGAAATGGTTCAAGCTAGGATGCGACGATAATGGTGGGTTGACCTAGATGGGTAAAGGATAGGTCGACCTAAATGAGAAGGGTTGGATTGACCTATATGGTGAATGAATCAAGATAGCGGGTTGTAGCGGTTTGCCTATGGGATGATCTAAGCGGGATAGACATGGCTTGACCTAAGTTGGTCTAAGGTTGACCTATTCGGGTTGGTGGACTAAGGAAGGTTGGAGATTGACCTAGATGGATCCAAGATAGGTAAGTCGACCTAAGCGGGTCACGGGGTGACCTTGACGGGTCAAAGGTGAAGGGGTAGTTTTAACCTAAGACGAACAAGTTGACCTAAATGGGTCAAGGATGGTGTGTGGACCTAAACGGGTTGACCTAGGTTGGTCTGGACGACGGTGAGTCAAATCATGACCTAGGTGGGTCAAGATGACGGTTTGACCTAAGCGGGTTAGGACCAAAGGTAATTGGGTTCACCTATGGAATCAAAGATTGACCTAAGAGGTCGAAGACGGATAAGGTTGCCCTACGAGTCCAAGTTTGACCTAAGAGGTCGACGGTGATTGGGTTGACCTAGGAGGTCAAAGGTTGACCTAAGAGGTCAACGGGTGATAATGTTGACCGAGGGGGTCAAAGGTTGACCTAAGAGGTCAAAGGTGATAAGGTTGACCTAGGAGGTCAAGGGTTGACCTAAGGGGTCGGAGGTCATAAGGTTGACCTAGGAGGTCAAGGGTTGACCTAAGGGGTCTGAGGTGATAAGGTTGAACTAGGTGGTCGAGGGTTGACCTAAGAGGTCGGAGGTTGATAAAGTTGACCTAAGGGGTCAAAGGTGATAAGGTTGACCTAGGAGGTCAATGGTTGACCTAAGAGGTCGGAGGCGGATAAAGTTGACCTAGGCGGTCAAGGGTAGAACTAAGAGGTGAAAGGCGGATAAGGTTGACCTAAGGGGTCAAAGGTTGACCTAAGAGGTCAAAGGTAGATAAGGTTGACCTAGGAGGTCAAAGGTTGGGAAGGTTGACCTAGGCAGTCAAAGGTTGACCTAAGAGGTCAAAGGTAGATAAAGTTGTCCTAAGAGGTCAAAGGATGGTGGGATTTTTACCAAAGCGGGTCGAGATGAAGGGTAGACCCAAATGGATCGCAATGATGGGTAGGTAACCTAGATAGGCCAATATGAGGAGTTTTGATAGATGGCCCAAGGGGTGAGCGATGGACCTTAGAGGTCGCCTAGATGCAATGCACATTTTATTTTGCGAAAATTTTTGCATTTATTTACATCCTAAATGGTTGGTCTAAGGAGTGTCCTAATCTCTATGTGTGGGTTGACATGGGTAGGATAAAAGGTTCCCACAGCTCGCGGAACGTACACGGTGAGTGGAGTAGACGAGTGACTCGAAAAGAGGGCGGCAGTCCCACACATCGAATACTCCGGGTGATAGGGACATGTGCAGTGCTGACATGGACTAGTGGTAGTGTGAGGCAAGAAACTAATTCTTTTTAGGGAGAAAAGAGAGAAGCTTTGAACGTTTGAATGATGCGATGCAATGCATGAGAGAGAGAGAGAGAGAGAGAGAGAGAGAATAATGTACAAGGGAGCATAGCATAGTTTTGTTTGACCCTAATACTAAAGCGAAGATAACAAGGGTACATGGTACAAGGTACAAGGTACAAGTATTAACATGGCGGAGTGCACGGGTGCATGTGTAAACATGGCTTAACTGTAGGGGGCACGTGAAAACATGGCAAGTGTGCATGTGTAAACATGGAAGGTGTGTGCATGTGTAAACATGGCAGGTGCGTGCATGTGTAAACATGGCAGGTGCGTGCATTTGTAAACATGGCAGGTGCGTGCATGTATAAACATGGCAGTTGCGTGCATGTGTAAACATGGCAGGTGTGTGCATGTATAAACATGGAGAGTGTGTGCATGTGTAAACATGGCAAGCATCATGATGTGACGAAAGTTAGACCCACTAAGTTTGAAAAAGTTTCAAAGCAGTCCCCAGCAGAGTCGCCACTGTGAATACGTGTGTTCGAATTTGGGAATATATTCATAGCAACATTAAAATTATGAGAGTCGCCACGCCATTTTAATTAAAGCCAAAACATTGAAAAAAGCATTTTCAGTGGGTTCGGGGGTCAAATTACAACAAGAGAAGAATATTGAACGTTATCACTCATATTGCCCGAATTGATCGGTCTTTCTATCATGATGAATGTGTTAGTAGTGTGTTAGTGATTTAGACCGGATCCGAAGATTGCCTACGTTCCTCTCAATGTGAGAAGCTCAGGTCAGCGTAGTTCGCACATAATTAGAATGTGGAGAGAGAATAGGGATCATGCATAATGAAGAGGGAGGAGAAAGAAACATGCAGGATGATCACATCCTAGAATAATGACTATGCCATCAATGAGATCTCAATGAACATTCATCACATTCATCATGGGAGGATTATTGATCATGGGAGTAATTACCTAAAGTTTAGGGTTTAGAAATAGTTCCTAGATCATCATTGGGTTGATGAACCATAGATCATCATCGGCTATGAAATAACATGCAATTATGAAGATCGCAACCCTAAATATAGCATAAATAAGGTTTTAATCTATGAACACGAAGAACACGCGAAGAACATATTATGAACATATGAATGACATGCAAAGCACATGAAGAAACTATGAATAAACATGTAAGAACATGAATATAAAAGATCTACATTAAAAATAATGCAAGAACATGAAGAAAAAGTTAGAAAACTTACCTATGTTGGTAAGAAATAAACCTTGATCTCCTTGAGTGTTTGAATGCTTAATTAGGGAGCAAAATTGTGTTTAAGAACTCTAAAATTCGGACTTAAAGCTCTCAGACTCTGGATCCTAAACCAATAGGCTGAGATTGGTTTATATAGTAAACTGAGGGGAAGATCTGACGGCTGAGATCATCCGGAGCAAGGTTGGCCGCCTGGCCATGATTTAAGCCGGTGACAAGAGTGGCCGCGTGGCCAAGGTTGAAGCGTGGCAAGGTTGGCCGTGTGGCCAATTCTGCTGGCTGACTTGATTCTTAAGCTAGGGTTTCTGCATGGTTTTAAGGAAACCATAAGTTACCTATTTTGATAGATTTTGTCATAAATGAGGTATTTCGGGAATCCGGGACAAGTCTTTACAAGGTTTCTAATTCCTATAAAGTCCTTGTATTTTTGGTAAAGCCCTAATAAACTCATTTTCAGATCGGGTACTAACACATAGGCGCATTGAGCCATCTGGGGCGCATGATCAAAAATAGGTGCATGATCATGTGCGCGTGCCAAGGGGGCGCGTGGCTCAAACTCAGCATTGTGATTTTCTTCAATCTTAACATTCTTGCCCTATTCCTAAGTCTATTCTATTACAATGGACTACGTAAAAAATGACGTATAAATACTTCTTACATGTGGGTCTAAATTCCATGAAATAAAACATAGGTGATGGATCAATCAAATCTAATCAATCCTATTACATTAAAACTGAGATATAAGTGGGCATACCCAGCAATCTCCCTCTATTTGATTGATGCCATTACCTACTATATCAGGGACAAACACTATACTTGATAATAACATGTCCAAATAAACGAAATTGGTAAATCATGTCTCAAGTTAATGCACACACTAATCCAAGATATAGATTTCTAATCTATTCCAATAAAGATAAAACATTACAAATGGAAAGATAGAAACAACAATTTAACACATTCAAAAGATATATGAGTTTTAGTTTTGAAATGTGTTTAAACAAAGTTTAAACTCAATGCATGAAAATATGAAACAGTTCAAATATGATGCATATGATTTTATACAACATATTCATTGTTCTACAAACAAGAAGTTTGAATGAACAAGGTTTGATAAATGTGATGCTTTGTTCTCATTAAAACTCGAAATATAATAGTTGGTGATTACAAGTTTTCAACAGAACAAAGAAACAAAAGATGTGCTAAAACATTTAAGCACTAGAATCACTAACAAAGATTTCTAACTTCAAAAAGATTCTAACAACTTACAATCAAAGGGAACTAAGGGTTGGGAGGAGGCGCGTCATCATCCTTTAATCCTTCTTCGATCTCTGAAACTGAGCGCTGAATTTGCTTTGAAAGTTGATGAATACGATTGATATTTGAGAATGTATCAGCAACACCATCTCTGATATAGTACAGATGACCAACATTGATGTCCTGATACTCATCCATAGAGTACTGAATAGTAGCCTACTGATGTGAGAAATTTTCAGCAATCACTTGAAGGTTAGCTTCAACAGAGGCTTGCGCGGAAACAATGTCGGTTGAAGTTCTTTCTGCGCGCCTTTCTGCACTAGAATGCGTAGCATTGAAATGAGTAACAATCAACTCCTTCAAAACATCTAACTTTGAAAGCAAGGAGCGAGAGTTAAGAGGCGCGCCATAATCTGCGCTTGTAGAAGGCGCAAAAGTCATATGCGCGTCTGAAGCATTTTGCAGCTCATCCTTGATCTCCTTTAGCTTGTCCATAACACCCACTAACTTATCACTTTCACCAGTGACTAAGTTAAGCAACTTCTTAATGTCAGCAGCCACACTGGCTTCAACTTTCTTAATAGCATCAATGAAGGCTTGACCATCTGTGAGCTTGATTCCTGCGCTAATTCTTTCACGAAGCTCAACAAGTGTGTCTTTGAACATGTCATTCATTTGAGCTATATCATCGCTCCATTACTGAGGGGTTAGGAAATGTTTGTCTCTGATGTCAGTGCCAATGCGCGTTATCTCCCCTTAATGGCAGCAATCTCATCTGCCTGATTGGGTTCTTCTGTTGTTAAAGGAGGCGCAGGAGCCACAGGCGCAGTAGATGATTTGTACCTCTTGAATAGTTCAGGCTCCCTCTCAACTTGTGCTTCACTTAAGTCACCAAAAAGAGCAGAGGATAGGGTATCTTTGAGTTGTTGTTGATGAGAAGTGAGTGGAACTGGAGTTGGAGTTGGTTTTGGAGGTAGTACAGGCGCATGAGTTGATTTCTTTGGAAGCACAGTAGGGATAGGCGTGTGTTCATCAGCGTTAGACCCTGCGCCTTTGCGCCTTTTGTTGGTAGTGGTGCCCTAGGCACGTTTAATAAACGTTGTAATTATTATCATTTATTTCATATCAATGAAGAGATGTTTTGATTATTATTGTTGTTCATGTTTACTTATAATAATCCCCGTCCCTAGTACTTGTTAAAGCACTAGTATAAAGGCTAAATGATCATGGGATGATCATGTTAGATTTATGGGTACTTGTTTGGAACAAGGTACTGGACATGACCCGCTGTATGAGATTTATGTCATGGTCTATGTCGAACATATATCTCATATTAGTTATGTCATTTGAATCCTTAGACATGAAGTTATTATAGTTTTCCACTTGATGAACATTGTGTTTGACATATTCAAACGCTACCTTAACACGGTTGTTATAAAGGGTATGATTGGCATAATCGGATTCCCGTTGGGAAGAATAATAAGCTAAATGGATTTGTCCCTCCACGGAAAGATGCAAAGCTTGGGCCCCTCGAAGGAATGATGTTGATGAAATGTTCGGCCGGACTCAAATGGATTGATTGGATCAATAGCATTTGAATTATCAACATATTCGGAATTGAGAAAGTATTGAACAAAACAAGTTGACTGTTTGACCATGACTTGTGTTCAATGACATCGTGGACAAAGGGATTGTGACATATTCTAAAGGAATGCGAACTTGTATCTAGTTATGCTATTTGGGTAGGTATGACGGTTTGCTAGAACCTAATCATATCTTATGGGATCATGTTTGACCCCATTGACAACTTAGTATAATCCTAGAGGGTCACACACAATAGAACGAATCTTAAATAAAAGGACTGTATTGGAATTTAGGGTCGGAGGACTTCCAAGGAATTTCTGGAAAGTTCTGGGCCTCCTGGTCAACCAAGCGGGCGCTTGGGTTGCACCAGGCGGGCGCCTGAACAAGCCGGAAAGGAATTGGACTTTCTGTCCAAATAGGCGGGCGCCTGGGTAGGACCAGGCGGGCGCCCGGTATGCCGGTTGGAAAATTCCTAATTTGATTAGGAAAGATTTTTGGCACAAGTTACCTATTTGGAATAGGTCTTAATTGTGTATAAAAACCCCAATTCGGCCAGACCATATTAACTAAGTGCTTTTGTGAGTCTCAAAGAGTTTGAGAGAGATTTTATTTTGTTCTAAGATATCATTGATTGAGGAACAAAATAATTCACAAATAAATTCCATATAGTTCTTTATTATATTGTGAAAGTGTGTTTCATAATATTGGTCTAGCAACCAAGATCAAAGAAGCTCCTTTGATATTCGTTCGAAGTGTGGATACCGCTAGAGGGTGAAAATCATCATCTTCAAAGTTCGTGTTCAAGCTTTGTGATCGTGATCAAGTCTTCAAATCTCCACCAAAGACCAAGAGAAAATTTGATAGCCATCAAGGGTTAGTTCATCCTTTATTCATCTTGTTGTATTTGATTTAATCATATGAACGGATCCATGGGTTTGGTTTCTTAAAATTTTAATTGCTATATTCCGCTGCGCATGTTACTTGGAAACCCAACAGTGGTATCAGAGCCCCGTTCATGTTGATTAATTCAATACTTGGATCATGTTGTGTGTATGTAAATTGTTTATGTGCCAAACATGATATGAATATTGGATTATATGATGTTTATGTGTTTTGTGATTTTATTTGGTTTATTGTTTTTTCAAACTTTAATCGCACGATTCAATCGCAATAAAAATTATGGTGGATTCTGAATTATTTCGATTATTGATTTTGATTGGATCAAAGTTTTAATAATCAAGGAAAAATAATTTTGAGACAAAATTTTCGAACTTTAAAATTCTATACTACTCTGGCCATTCAAGCGGGCGCCTGGTCCTTTGCAGGCGGGCGCTCGGTGGTCAAGTTTTGTTCTGATTTTAGTTAAAATCTGAATATGGAATTTTCGACAAATTCGACAAAACCAGTAACAGAACCAGTCCAGACTTGCTGATCTGGAATGGGTTTTGGGTAGTTGGTTTGTGTGTGGATTTTGGGGTTTGATTTTCCTATTTGTTTTAGTCTTGTGATTCCTAGATTGGTTCAAGTTTTGGATGGCTAATCTGCGTTCATCGAGATTGTGTTTCCCAAAATTGATCGCAATCAAAGTTTCAAAGATAAAACGAAGTTAGAATTATGAAGAGTTCATAATTGCTAAAATTAAGAAACAAAGTTCTTGATTCAATGATTGGAGATCCATGTGGAATTGTGAATGCAATTGGCCTACGTTCATCGAGACCATCTATTGCTTAGTTTCGGCCACATGGACTACTTTCTTGGTTTCTTGAATTAGTGCGGGATTGTGGTTGCCTAATGGCTTAGTTCGACCGCACTTCTTGTTGTCTTGATTTGGAGATAATAACCAAAGTTGAATTAGTCTCATCCTCATAATTATAGAGAAACTAATGACACATAAATATCATGCTTAAATTAATGGGATTAATTTAGTGGCTAAACTTGATGTGTAACATGTTTATATTATGTGCTCATAAATGTGTTATATGCTATATGTGATGAACCTTCAAAGAAAGTTTTAAGTCCTTCTTTTCCATGCCATGATTAAAACACTTGTTTATATATGGGTGATTTTGATGTGGGTTCGCCTCCGCGAAGTGCATTGATTTTATTCATATATGATCAAGATGAGGTTCATTAATTTAATGTGGGCTTGCCTCCGCAAGGTGCATTAAATTGAATGGTTCCTATGCGTTTAAAATGGTTGGACTTAATTAGGCGTCAAAACAGTTTTGGGCCTAGGCAAAAGATGAGATTAAACATGCTTTTTGAAATTGGATTTCTCAAAGAATCTCATAAAAGGATCTAAGAATCATATGGGATATGATTGACATGATTGTCTACCTAATTAATTTAGTTTTTGAGCGGTCCGCCTCCGTGGACTCAAAAGTTAAATTAAAGTTGGATCTTAGCCCAATTAAATTATATTATACATTGGATGTATATGAAGGTTATATAATTTAGTGGGAGTATTTTGTTTAAAATACATTATTCATCTCTTTAATGAAAATCGGTACTTATTAAATTTTGGAAATTTTGCATATTTGTAGATAATGACTAATAACACTCAATCAATGTCATTGCGATCGATCCTTGAGAAGGATAAGCTCGAAGAGAATGGTACTAACTTTATGGATTGGATCCGTAGCATAAGAATCGTTCTTAGGCAAGAAGATAAGTTGTACATTCTCGATGGGCCTCTCCCTGCTGAACCACCGCCTACTGCCCCTAGGGTAGAAAGAGACAATTACAAGAAACATCGTAATGATTCTAGAGATGTAAGTTGTCTCATGCTTGCTGCTATGTGTTCGAAACTCCAACAAAGTTTGGAACATTTGGAAGCCTATGAGATAGGCGTGGAGTTGAGAACCATGTTTCAAGAGCAAGCTAGGCAAGAGAGGTACAAGACCATTGTTGCATTCACTACTAGTAAAATGAATGAAGGGCAACAAGTGAGTCCTCACTTTCTTAAAATGAAAGGTTATGTAGAGCACCTTGAGAAACTTGGCTATCCAATCCCATTGGAGCTAGCCACCGATCTCATTCTTAATTCATTGCCTAAAAGTTATAATCAGTTTGTAATGAATTATAACATGCATGGAATGGATAAGAATCTCTCTGAGTTGCATGGGATGCTCAAAACTGCAGAGATGAAGATTGTGGAGAAAGGTTCTCCCGTGCTCTTGGTTCATGATGGGAAGAAGCCTAGTGCCAAAGGAAAGGGTAAGGCAAAAGTTGTCAAACCCAAGATAAGCAAGGCAAAGGTTTCCAAAGCTTCTGAGGCAAAACCCGATTCACAAAAGGATGCAATCTGTTTCCATTGTCAAGAAATTGGTCATTGGAAACGTAATTGCAAGGCTTTCTTGGAAGAGCAAAAGAAGAAGAAGGGCAGCAAGGCTGCGTCGACTTCAGGTATCTATATGATAGATATTCTCCTTTCTACTACTGATTCCTGGGTATTGGATACCGGATGTGGTTCTCACAATTGTCTAAATGTGCAGGGACTAAAGAATAGGAGACTGCTTAAAGAAGGTGAAGTAGATCTACGCGTGGGAAATGGAGCAAGAGTTGCTGCATTAGCCGTAGGGACTTATGAAGTCACTTTACCTTCCGGATTAATTCTTGTTTTGAACAATTGTTATTATGTTCCGGATTTAAGCAGAAATATTATTTCAATTTCTTGTTTGGATAATGAAGGTTTTAAGTTTCTTATTGAGAATAAGAAATTTTCTATTTATTTAAATGATGTGCTTTATGGTATTGCTAATTCATTTAATGGCCTTTATATCTTGGATGTCAAGAATGAAAATAATGACAATGTCTATCATGTAAATAAGAAATCTAAACCTAATGATGTAAATCATACTTATTTGTGGCATTGCCGTCTCGGTCATATTAATGAGAAGCGTATCTCAAAGCTCCATGGGGACGGACTTTTAGGTTCATGTGACCTCGAGTCATATGACACTTGTGAGTCGTGTCTTCTTGGAAAAATGACTAAGACACCTTTTACCAAGCTAGGTGAAAGGGCAAGCGACTTATTGGGGTTGATACATTCCGATGTATGCGGACCATTAAGTAGCAATGCTAGGGGAGGATTTCAATACTTCATAACCTTCACTGATGATTATAGTAGATTTGGGTATGTTTACCTAATGAAACATAAAAGTGAAGCATTTGAGATATTTAGAATATTTCAAAATGAAGTAGAAAATCAACTTGGCAAAAGTATAAAGGCACTTCGATCAGATCGAGGTGGTGAATACTTAAGTCAAGAATTTGATGATCATCTAAAGAATTGTGGAATAGTTTCACAATTGACTCCACCCGGAACACCACAATGGAATGGTGTGTCCGAGAGGAGGAATCGGACTTTGTTATACATGGTTCGATCAATGATGAGTCAAGTTGATCTTCCAATATCCTTTTGGGGTTACGCCCTAGAAACCGCTGCTTTCACACTAAATCGTGTTCCAACTAAATTGGTTCAAAAGACTCCATATGAGATGTGGAGCGGAAAGAAGCCTTGTCTATCTTTCATGAAGATTTGGGGTTGTGAAGCTTTTGTCAAAAGACTTGTCTCAGACAAACTTGCACACAAATCTGATAAATGTATTTTCGTGGGATATCCTAAGGAAACTAGAGGATATTACTTTTACAACCGTGAGGACAACAAAGTGTTTGTTGCCCGAACTGGTGTCTTTCTAGAGAAAGAGTTTCTCTCCAAAGAAATCAGTGGGAGTAAAATAAATCTCGAAGAAATTCGAGACCCAGAAAATAACATTGAACCAATAGTGGAACAAGAACAAGAACCACAAGGAGTTGTGGAACCTGTTCAAAATACACAAGCAACTCGCAGATCTAGTAGGTTACGATCCGAGCCCGAGAGATATGGATTTCTCGTAACGGATAGTAATGAGGTAGATATCATTGAGAATGATGAACCGTCAACCTACCAAGAGGCGATGTCTTCTGCTGATTCGGACAAGTGGCTTGGAGCCATGGAATCCGAATTGCAATCCATGCAAGACAATCAAGTTTGGAATTTGATTGATGCGCCCGAAGGTGTAAAAACCATAGGATGCAAATGGGTCTTCAAGAAGAAGACTGACATGGATGGGAAGGTGCATACTTACAAAGCTAGGCTTGTAGAGAAGGGTTATAGGCAAGTTCATGGTATTGACTATGATGAGACCTTTTCACCCGTAGCAATGATCAAGTCTATAAGAATTTTGCTTGCCATTGCCGCATATCATGACTATGAGATATGGCAGATGGACATCAAAACCGCTTTCCTGAATGGAAAACTTCAAGAGGATGTGTATATGACACAACCAGAAGGTTTTGAACAAGATTCTAAGGTATGCAAGTTGCAGAGATCCATCTATGGATTGAAGCAAGCTTCTAGGAGTTGGAATCTCCGTTTTGATGAATCGGTCAAAGAGTTTAGTTTCATCAAGAACGAAGATGAGCCTTGTGTATACAAGAAGATTAGTGGGAGCATAGTGCTACGACATTCCTACACTTCAGTCTGTGAAGACTTGGTTAGGAAAGTGCTTCGCAATGAAAGATATGGGTGAAGCCGCATATATTCTTGGCATTAAGATCTATAGAGATAGATCAAGGAGGCTATTTGGTTTAAGCCAAAGTACATACATTGACAAGGTCATTAGAAGATTCCGTATGGAAAATTCTAAGAGAGGCACCTTGCCCGTGTTACATGGAGTTTCTCTAAGCAAGACTCAATGTCCTAAGACAAACGATGAGCGTGAGAAAATGAATGATGTTCCATATGCTTCGGCAATTGGGTCCATCATGTATGCCATGATTTGTACTAGGCCGGATGTATCTTATGCTTTGAGCATGACAAGTAGATACCAATCCGACCCTGGTGAAAATCACTGGATAGCTGTAAAAGCGATTCTTAAGTACTTGAGAAGAACTAAAGACTCGTTTTTGGTCTATGGAGGAATGGAAGATGATCTCATTGTAAATGCTTACACGGATGCAAGCTTCCAAACCGACAAAGATGATAGCCGATCGCAATCGGGTTTTGTGTTTATGTTAAATGGTGGAGCTGTAAGCTGGAAGATTTCCAAGCAAAGTACAACCGTTGATTCTACAACAGAAGCTGAGTATATTGCTGCATCGGATGCTGCAAAGGAAGCTGTTTGGATTAAGAAGTTCATAACCGAACTTGAAGTGGTTCCTAGTATTGCTAGTCCAATAGACCTTTATTGCAATAATAATGGTGCTATTGCTCAAGCAAAGGAACCAAGAGCACATCAGAAATCCAAACACATACTTAGGCGTTTTCATATCATTCGAGAAATCGTTGATAGGGGAGACGTAAATATATGCAGAGTACCTACTGATGACAATGTTGCGGACCCGCTAACAAAGGGACTTCCACAAGCTAAACATGATGGTCATGCTAGGTCCATGGGTATTATATACATGGAAGATTGGGCCTAGGGCAAGTGGGAGATTGTTGGTAGTGGTGCCCTAGGCACGTTTAATAAACGTTGTAATTGTTATCATTTATTTCATATCAATGAAGAGATGTTTTGATTATTATTGTTGTTCATGTTTACTTATAATAATCTCCGTCCCTAGTACTTGTTAAAGCACTAGTATAAAGGCTAAATGATCATGGGATGATCATGTTAGATTTATGGGTACTTGTTTGGAACAAGGTACTGTACATGACCCGCTGTATGAGATTTATGTCATGGTCTATGTCGAACATATATCTCATATTAGTTATGTCATTTGAATCCTTAGACATGAAGTTATTATAGTTTTCCACTTGATGAACATTGTGTTTGACATATTCAAACGCTACCTTAACACGGTAGTTATAAAGGGTATGATTGGCATAATCGGATTCCCGTTGGGAAGAATAATAAGCTAAATGGATTTGTCCCTCCACGGAAAGATGTCAAGCTTGGGCCCCTCGAAGGAATGATGTTGATAAAATGTTCGGCCGGACTAAAATGGATTGATTGGATCAATAGCATTTGAATTATCAACATATTCGGAATCGAGAAAGTATTGAACAAAACAAGTTGACTGTTTGACCATGACTTGTGTTCAATGACATAGTGGACAAAGGGATTGTGACATATTCTAAAGGAATGCGAACTTGTATCTAGTTATGCTATTTGGGTAGGTATGACGGTTTGCTAGAACCTAATCATATCTTATGGGATCATGTTTGACCCCATTGCCAACTTAGTATAATCCTAGAGGGTCACACACAATAGAACGAATCTTAAATAAAAGGACTGTATTGGAATTTAGGGTCGGAGGACTTCCAAGGAATTTCTGGAAAGTTCTGGGCCTCCTGGTCAACCAAGCGGGCGCTTGGGTTGCACCAGGCGGGTGCCTGAACAAGCCGGAAAGGAATTGGACTTTCTGTCCAAATAGGCGGGCGCCTGGGTAGGACCAGGCGGGCGCCCGGTATGCCGGTTGGAAAATTCCTAATTTGATTAGGAAAGATTTTTGGCACAAGTTACCTATTTGGAATAGGTCTTAATTGTGTATAAAAACCCCAATTCGGCCAGACCATATTAACTAAGTGCTTTTGTGAGTCTCAAAGAGTTTGAGAGAGATTTTATTTTGTTCTAAGATATCATTAATTGAGGAACAAAATAATTCACAAATAAATTCCATATAGTTCTTTATTATATTGTGAAAGTGTGTTTCATAATATTGGTCTAGCAACCAAGATCAAAGAAGCTCCTTTGATATTCGTTCGAAGTGTGGATACCGCTAGAGGGTGAAAATCATCATCTTCAAAGTTCGTGTTCAAGCTTTGTGATCGTGATCAAGTCTTCAAATCTCCACCAAAGACCAAGAGAAAATTTGATAGCCATCAAGGGTTAGTTCATCCTTTATTCATCTTGTTGTATTTGATTTAATCATATGAACGGATCCATGGGTTTGGGTTTCTTAAAATTTTAATTGCTATATTCCGCTGCGCATGTTACTTGGAAACCCAACACCTTTCTGTCTTAGCCATTTCAGTGGCTTGCTTCAATTGATAGTCTTCATCTCTCTTTTTCTGCACTTCAGCCAAACTAGCTTCTTACGCGCGTTTAATAGCCTGAAGATCATCTTTCTCAACTCTAGAGCGCTTAGGTGGTCTGCCTCCACGCTCAACAGGTCCAATCCCTTTGCCTTTGTCTATGTCAGTGCCAGGAACTGCGCCGGATGGGGAACTAGTTTCTGCGCTAGGTTCAATCCCAGTGTCTACGCCATCTGCTGCGCCTTTAGCATTTTCCTCATCTGACTCAGTTTTTCATCGATCAACTGAGCACCCTTAACTCTAGGCATGCGCTTGGCAATGCGCTTTCTGCGCCTTTTTTAAGACAAGGTTGTCTTTCCCAAAAACTGGTACATCATCTATTTCATAAACAAGGTTTTCTTCACGGAATTGAGCAAGGGCTGGGTAGGTAAGGAAGATTTTAGTGAGGATTCTGCAGTGGGTCTTGAATTTAGTCTTCCCCTCCTTCTTGTTCTTGTTGTATTTATCAATCTGGTCTAGCAAAGTTTTGAATAGAACTTGAGGCCAATTGAGCTTGGCCTTTCCCATAATTGCCGCAGTATATTCCCACTGCTCCACCGTGAATCGATTCACATTGCCAGTATTAGGCCCAATTGGTAGGAAAATAGGCTAGAGGGGGGTGAATAGCCTTTTTAAACTTTTACAAAGAAACACTTTTATAAATGCAAAGTCACTTATCAGTTTGCAAACTATTATCAGTAAGCGCAGCGGAGAAGATATGACTTGGTTTTAACTCACACAAAATCAGTATGAAAAAGGTTTTGAGAGCTTGGTTTTAACACAAAGTGATTGCTAAAAGTTCAATGTAGTTTCAAGAGATTGGTCAATGGAAATTACAATAAATCAGTATAAACATATGCAATCTTCCAGTGATAGAGTTCCAACCGGCAAAGATAAAGTAAGCAATAGAGACACAAAGATTTGGAGAGGTTCACACTGTAAATACTGCTACGTCCTCTACCAAGTTAGTCAGAACTTGGATTTGGGTTAAGAGTACTATTAGATATCTCTAGTCTATTACAAGCACGGCTTTGCCGGAAACAAAGACTAAATTCTAGAGATCACTAATGGATCGTAATACAAATCTGACCAAGTGTTTTTGAGCGGCAAGTCCAATAGAACTTATCTTACTCAGGTGGGTGTGTGAATAACTCAAACAACGTATTCCTTAAATGATCTAGTTCGGGAATACTAACATTGTTGTTGAGTTGGTGCACAAGTGTATGTCCTATTAAATGATCTAATGATTATCTGGACATAATGTTTGAGTCTTTAATGAATACTCAAAAACATTCAACTCTCTTCAAGGCTCTATTTTCACCAACCTTCTTCAATGCTCTAAGTCCACTATTTATAAGAGGAGTGAATGTCTTGAGTCTTGTAGAAGAAGGCTTGCAATTTGAATATCCAGCTGGGTAGTTGAGGAGCATTAAATGCGGTATCTTTAGCATTAATGGCGAAGATATGGAGTACACGCATGCTTGCAAAAGTCTGATGCTGCAAAAAGCAAGTAGGGACAAAGTATAGCTAAAACTAGCTATGTGTCAGACGGCGCAGTAATCATGACAGAGCAGTTTAACAACTTTCTGATAAGACAGTACAGAAAAGACAGAGACAATCAGTAAGTTGACATTGAGATAGAACAACAAAACCTGACTGTCAGTAAGGTTCAAATTGTCCTTGCTGATTGTTTGAGTCATCGGCAACTTGAGTAGTAAGTTGATCGGCATGTTGAATTCTGGTCTGCTGATTGTGCTTCATTCTGCTGGTTTGCCAAGATTGAGGAGTTGGAATACACCTGTGCTGGTCACCAAGAATCCTAAGGGTATCTTACAAAGGTTCTATTAAAAATTGGGGGATCCTAAGTGATAACTATGATTGGGATTAAGCAATTCTATGTCCTAAACATATATTTGAACAACAATCTCCTCCTAATTGCTTAAGTCCAATCACCCTATCCAAGAACATATATCTTAGCTTAGTAAAATAATGTATAAGGAATGTCTATTTATTATCATTCCCTAAGCCAAGTCACACACTAGATGTCTTAAAAAGGTAAAAATACAAAATGATAAAAAGTAAGAGTAAAAGGTAGAAGAAAAAAATGAGTTGCTGACTGTTATGATCAGCAGGGAGAATAATAATCTGCAAAACAAAGTTAGCATGAATAGTAGCAGATATTATAAGAAAATATAACATATAAAAATAAGCACACATAAGACAGTAATGGTTAGCAAAGAAGTCTTGGATAAAGCGTTGAAGGTCTTCAGGATATCTATATCATTGGCTACATTGACTAGGAAACAGGAGGATCCTCTTGCTGGTCAGTGGCCTTTGATGTAGAGTCGGTAAGTTTGGCTTTCTTCTTTGCTCTTTTCTCTTTATTTTCAGCTTCTCTCTTCTTCCTTCTTTGAGTGCTCTCCAGTCTTTCAGTCAGCATGGCATTGTTAGCTTCCAGAGCAGCTATCTTCATTTGAGCATCAGCAAGAGCAGACTTGGCAGCAGATAGATCTTATTCAGCTTCTCTCTTCTTCCTGATTGGACTTAAGGATTTTGTCAGAAAGATCCTCATGAATACGGTTCAATTTTTCGCGGAGGAAGAGACCAGTATCGCCCAGATCGGCACGAGTAACAGGCACTTGTAAATCCTCAGTATCCCCTTCAAGATGACTGAAGTATTCATACATACTATTCAGTACCACGGGCTTTGAAAGACCAAGAGAAGAATGCATCAGGAAGGAAGGAATGAAGTATTCATTGATCAGATCAGCATCTTCTATAAGACCATCAGGAGCAGGCACAGACAACTCATCATCAGAAGATAGAACAATCAGTAATGGAGAAGCTGGCATAGGAGAGGGAGCAGATGGCAAAGGCAAAGGCAAAACTTGTTGAAGGAGAGAAGCATCAGCAGCATATCTATCGGCAAGAAGGAACTCAGCAAGAACAGACGTGGAGGCAACAAGATCAGCAGAAACTACATCGGCATGGACGGTCGGCAAAGGAAATTAAGGATGAATAATAACTGCACGTTCAGTCGGCAGATGGAACACACCATTGTCTTCTAGTGAAAGAAAGATACCTAGAATGAAGTTCAAATAAGCACGACCTTCAAGAATCATGGTCATTAACCCGGCATTCATCAGCCTTGAGGTATAGACCAGATGATCGGCACGCTGTCTTGGATGGAATATCGGCAAAGTCAGTGCAAGAGCAGCTGATTTAACTAAGTGCAGAAGACCTCGAGGATCAGTAGCTCGGTATTCAAGAATGTCATAGAGTTATTCATTGATCATCATGCACCTCTTCATCCAACCATTTGTGGTGATGCAGACTTCCTTGGGAGATGGACTAGGTAAGTGAATTTTGCCGCCAACTTTGAGCTTACCAGGCAAGCAATGTAGAGGTTCAAAAACTGGTCCTTTCACCTTGATCTTCCCTTTCTTCCTTTTGAATTCAGGTTTAATCCAGGGCAAGAATGTAAGTTGTTCACTAGTCGAGCCGGGAAGAAATGAATGATTTGGACCAAAAGGATTAGGGATTGTTGTTGTAGAGAATTTGATGGCAGCTCTATATAGTCCTCCAGATCTATTTCATCTGAGCTGTCATGCCCACCAGCAGCTGCACCAGTAGGAACCGGTTGTGCTTCAGAAGCAACAATAGGAGCAAAAGGGCCTCAGGAGCAGGTAGCAAAGGAAAGGAAATAGGAGCAAATAAAGCATCCTGAAATTCTTCAAACTGTAAGTCAGCAGCAATCAGAGCATCAAGGTCAGCATTATGATCTGGATTGGTAATCTCTGTATCGGCACCTCCTCCCAACTCAACAATCTCTCTAACACCAGTAGTTCTACCAGAATCACATCAGTAGAAGAGATAGGGACCTTAATAATCTGAGTGTCAGCAGTTGGCTCAGATGGATGAGTGTCGGTAGTTGGCTCGTCAGCATACACATCAGCAACAACTTCTTCATCAGCACAAGCTCCTCCTGGTATCGGCAAGTCACCAACTTCATTAGCATATTGAGTTTCTATAGTTTCCTCAATTGATGCAAGTTGGTTTTCTTTAACAATCAGAGGTTGAGTGTCGGTAGTTTCCTTAACTTGATTAACTAAGGATTCATCAGCAGTACTGGTCTCATCAGCAGGTTGAGTGTCTGAAGTTTTCTCAACAATCTGTTCAACAGACTTATCAGCAGAGCCACGCTCAGAGTCATCACTGGCTAGTACTGAGTCAGCAAATGCTTCAGCGGATAATACAGAAGTAGGGGCAGCAGCTGCATGATCTTGATCAGAAGAGGGCTTTTTGAAGACAACACTTATCGGTAGCTTATCATACTCACCGATAGAATCAGAAGAGGTGATTGTTTCATCAGCAGCTTTGTGAGTACAAACAAAATCAGCAGTATCAACAGAACTGGCTGGAGTTGGAATGGGTGAGATTTCTGGTGAAGGAACTTGTTCAGGAATAGAGGTAGATGCTGGTGTAGAAGCGGTTCTAGCCTTGATAAAAGCCTCTGAATCGCTCAGCAGATTCAGGGTTATCCTCTGCACATTCTTTACGAATTTAGTGGCTTGAGCACTCTTATCCAGCCTTTCATTGTCATTGAAGTTCAGCAAATCATCCTCATCTTCAGGTCTTCCTAACTGATAAGGATCTTGTTCATCAAAGTTCATTAGCTGGTTGAAGACAGAGGCATAAGCAACCCATACGTCTTGCACCATCAAATCCTGTCTGATCCTATCTTGTAATAGATAGACCTGATTCCAGGGAAGGGGTAGCAAATCAAAATACCTTCCAAAATTTAATCTTAACTCACTTTCAGACAACCTTTGGAATTTCTGAAGAGGTACAAACTTCTCTTTAAACATATTGGTGACCCTGTTCAGGCTTGCGAAATCAATATAATCAGCACGATTGCCAGGGGAAACTGACTCCTTTCTTTCCTCATGAAATTGGAGCAACCGGCGAACAAACAGATGGAGATGATCAATGGGGAATACCCAATTCTTTGATAATACCTTATTGGTGAAAGACCAATGGTTTCTGAAGAAGATGTGAAATGTTGGGTTTCTGATTGGCTTGCACTTTCTGACAGAAGGTGCAGAGGCTACATCAGCAGCAGCATGGAGCTCAGGTAAATAAGGAAGATCTAGAATTCCCTTTTGAATAGGGGCTCTTACCCTTAAGTCAGATCCAATCAGTCTCTTTCTCTCAGCCATTTCATCGACAGCATCGGTTTCAGATTTGATAACCACAGAGGGAGCAGTAAGTGTTGTACCAGCAAGAAGAGATGGTGCAAACCTGATCTGCTTAGCTCTTAGATCAGTAGAAGGAATTTGAGAGGAAGGAACTTGAGCAATTGAAGACTTTGGCCTTAGAGCAGCAGTAAGATCATCAGTAGATACAACCTTTGACTTCTTGACTTGAGCTTTATCGGCAGCCTTGACTAGCCTTCTTTTCTTAGGGGCTGCTGGAGTAGAATCGGTAAGAATCCTGTTTGTAGATGGAGCAGGAGTAGAAACATCGGCAGGGACAACATTAGCAACCTTGACAACTTTCTTTGCCTTCTTCTTTTTAGGAGTACCAGCAGCAGGAACAACTATTGTGCTGGTAGGAGCCTTTTTGGAAATCCTATTCCAATCAGTAAGCTTAAAGGATTTGAGCTTGTCAAAATCAAGACTAGGGGGTGTAGGGGAAGCCCTAACAATTGCTGAGTTGCACCTCAAGATAGTGCTAATCAGCATATAATGGCATCCTTTACCGGGGTGAGCTTTGTTCTTCCTTCTATCCTCCTTATACTTAACGGCAGCAATGGCAATGAACCTAAACAGATAGGCACACCAGTTGAATTGTTCTTGCAACACGATGGATGCCATTGCTTCAAACTGTATATCAGTAACATGGCTGTTAGAGCCAAATCTGCATACCAAGCATCAATCAACAATCTCTGCAAGGGCAAAGAATCTTCTTCTGTAATGAGCTTTGAGATGATTATCTCTACTGAGTCTAGGACCGGCTCCCCTCATAAGGGTCCATGCCTTGTCCAAGGTCTTGTCATCAGTAATGGAGTCAACACCCTCATTCCCAAGTAGAGGGAATGCTTCATGAATAGTAGAAGGAGTAACAGAGATCGGCACGCCGGCGATGGTTGAGGTGATGGAGACGAAGACAGAGGAGTCATTGGGATCAGTGATGACGGAGGCATTTGAGAAGAACTCTTGTACTTGACCCAAAAAGATAAACTCAACACCAGTTGGAGTGACGAAGGAGTCCAGCAGAGACCTAATCAGAAGATTCTTCAAGAAATCACCGTCAAGAGCGTCGTCGAAGAAGGTGGAGTCAATATAGCCTCTATAGATATCCTTTTCGTTGCTCGACATTTTCTGCAAAATCACTCAAAAGATCTCACAAGTTAGAACAAATTAGTTCAAAATAGATTTGAAATGAAAGTGTAAAATCATCAAGTAGTTATCAGAAAATAGAGTTAACTCTAGTTTGAAGAATCATAAGAGAATATGAAAGTAGATGAAGAACACAAGCAATAGTGATATTAAGAGAGAATGAAGAACGAAAAGAATAAAAGAGTTTAAGAGATTCTTATATATGTTATGGAAGAGAGATAGAGAATAGGAAGAGTTTGCATGGGAGAAAGAGGAATAATGATGAGTTTAACTGTAGCGAATAACTAGGAGAACGTGCGCACACAATGCATTAAATGCATGAACCGGACGGTTTAAATTTGATGGTTATACTTAGGAGAGAGAAAGGGTAGAAGCGGCAACAATAAAGTTAAGGTTACCTTTCTGATTTATCACAAAGAGTTGGGATAAATCTTTGACACGATTTGGGTAAGGCGGTGCACACATGTGTCAGAGAGGAGGTGTGACCGATTGTACCTTTGATTTGACTAAGCTTATGTCATGTGTCAGAGAATCCTTATCCGTTTGGATGATATCTACCGATGAATTTTTAATTTTGACAAATCGGCAAGACATGATTCGGCAAGTTGTTGATCAGTAAGATATTTATCGGCATGATGTTTGTCGGCAAGATAATTTTCGATCTGCTGATTTGATCGGCAGACTAACACAAGTAGCAAAGTCAGCACAATTTTAACCATAATAATCAATCATACCTAGTTCACCTCTGAGAAATTCAAATCTTTTCTGATCTAAGGGTTTTGTCAGTATGTTTGCTCTTTGGTAATCGGTATGAAATTTGAGCAGCACCACGTTTCCCTTTTCAACATGTTCCTTCAGAAAGTGATACTTGATGTCTATGTGCTTGGTTTTGGAATGCATGACCGGGTTGTTGGAAACTGAGATGGCAGATTGATTGTCACAATAGATGGGACAAACTTGAGATGGAACTTCATAGTCAACAAGCTGCTGCTTCATCAAAAGGATCTGTGAACAGCAACTGCCAGCAACTATGTAGTCAGCTTCAGTAGTAGAAGTGGAAATTGATGCTTGCTTTTTACATGACCAAGACACCAACCGATCACCAAGAAATTGGCAAGTTCCACTCGTACTTTTTCTGGTCACCCTACAAGCTGCAAAGTCTACATCTGAATAACCTATTAGATTAAAAGATGAATCTCTAGCATACCATAATCCAAGGTTAGCAGTGCCACATAGATATTTAATGATACGTTTAACAGCTTGCAGATGAGATTCCCTAGGGTCAACTTGAAACCTGGCACAAACACAAACAACAAACATAATATCTGGTCTACTGACAGTAAGATAGAGGAGTGAGCCGATCATACCTCGGTAGAGTGTCATATCTACCATCTTACCGGACTCATCCTTATCTAAATGAATGTTAGTTCCCATAGTTGTGCTTTGAGAGTGAGCATTTTTAAAGCCAAACTTCTTGATTAATTCTTTTGCATACTTGGCTTAACTAATGAATATTCCCTCATTGGATTGCTTAACGTGAAGTCCAAGGAAATATGTTAGTTCACCCATCATGCTCATCTCGAACTTGCTCTGCATTAGCTTCTCAAATCTCTTGCAAAGTGATTCATTAGTAGACCCAAAATAATATCATCGACATATATTTGAACAAACAATGAATGACCCTTATGCTTGGAAACAAATAAAGTAGTATCTATTTTACCTCGAGTGAAACCTAAGCCATCACTAAGTAGGAACTTAGAAATGGTTTCATACCATGCCCTTGGAGCTTGCTTTAGGCCGTAGAGAGATTTCTTCAATCGGTAGACATGATTAGGCTTCTTAGAGTCCTCCAAACTAGGTGGCTGTTCCACATAAACAAGTTCTTGGAGTTCTCCATTTAAGAATGCACTTTTCACGTCCATTTGATATAACTTGAATTCTTTGAAGGCAGCATAGGCTAAGAAAAGTCTTATAGCTTCCAATCTTGCAACCGGAGCAAATGTCTCATCATAGTCAATTCCTTCTTCTTGTCGGTAGCCTTTATCAACTAACCTTGCTTTGTTTCTAATAATATTCCCAGCTTCATCCAATTTGTTCCTGTAGACCCATTTTGTACCAATAACTTGCTGAGAAGTTGGCCTTGGTACAAGTTCCCATACATTGCATCTTTCAAACTGATTCAGTTCCTCTTGTATGGATTCAACCCAACCAAGATCGGCAAGAGCTTCTTCAGTCTTCTTTGGCTCTATGTTGGAAACCATAGCAGATGAGAGGAGACTTTCAGCAAATGCTCTACTAAGGTTTCTTGTCAATCTTGGACCAAAGACATCACAATCACATTTTCTAATGGATGATCACGAACTGGTCTAACTTCTCTCGGCACATCTTGTCTGACTGACTCTTGTTAAAGTGATTCTAGAGGAGGGTCAAGGTCAGCAGATGACTGAGAGGAAGAGTTAGAGTTTTGAGTGAAAGGTGGGTGAGAACTTAGAGAATTGGATCTTATAACAGAAATTGGTTGAGGGCTTGATCTGTCTTCAGGATGATCAGCAGAATTTGTATCGGCAAATGGATTATGAAAGTTATCGGTAAGATCATGTTCTGCCAATGATGGGAAATAATGAGTATCTGCTGGTTCTTCTACTGAAATGACTGGATCAGCAGCTGGTACTTAACCTGCAGGGTTAGGATTACTGGATTCACTTGTCTCATGAGCACTAGAAGCATTAGTACTATTTGGAGCCTTGTCAGACTCTAACAAATCAAATTCATCAAAGGTTACATGAACATATTCAACAATTTTCAAAAGTTTCTTATTAAAAACTCAAAAGGCCTTACTGTGTTTAGAGTATCCAACAAAGATTCCTTCATCAGCTTTCTCACCAAATTTACTTTTGTGCTCTTTACCGTTGTAAAGCACGTAACATTTGCAGCCAAATATTTTGAAGAATCCAATGTTGGGAGTTCTGCCTCTCCAGAGTTCATAAGGAGTCTTGTTATGGAATTTGTTGATAAGAGATCTGTTCTGAGTGAAGCAGGCGGTATTGATGGCTTCAGCCCAAAAGTATTTTGGCAGCCTGGCTTCAGCAATCATGGTCTTACCAGCTTCAATGAGAGTTATGTTCTTTCTCTCAACGACACCATCTTGTTGTGGTGTACCGGCAGATGAGAAGTTGTGGTCTATGCCATGATCATCACAGTACTGAGAAATACCATTGTTCTTGAATTCAGTGCCGTTGTCTGATCTCATGTTGATGATATCGCTTTCTTTCTGTGTTTGTAGTAGTCTGAATAACTTGGTAGCAACGGCATATGTGTCATCTTAATGACTGAAAATTTCCACCCAAGTATATCTAGAGAAATCATCTACTACAACCAAGGTATATCTACTTCCCCCAATACTTGTTGTAGTTGTGGGGCCAAATAGATCCATATGTAGCATTTGGAGGCACTTAGATGTTGACATGCAGGGCTTGCTTCGGAAGGATGATTTATGTTGTTTTCCAAGCTGGCAGGCCTTGCATTTCTTTCCTTGATCAGCAGACACTTGAGGTAAACCGGTAACCAGATTTGAACCGGCAAGCTTGGATAGATATTTGAAGTTCAAGTGACTGAGTCTCTTGTACGATAGCCATGAGTTCTCACTGATGTTCTTAGATACAAAACAAACATTAGCAACACCAGTAATAGCACTTAAGTCTACTGCATAAATGTTACCTTTTCTTTTGGCAGTGAGAAGGGTTTCATTGGAAGCAATGTCTTTCACATACCAACTGGAAGTAGAAAATACACATTGCATCCCTTTATCACAAAATTGTGAAATAGATAGAAGGTTATGTTTCAAGCCATCTACTAGAGAGACCTTTTGTATAGTAACTGCACCTCTCTTGATGGTACCAATACCGATGATTTTTCCTTTGGCATTATCACAGAAAACCACTGGGGGACCTGATGCTTCTGAGATATCGGCAAGTAGATCTGCAAATCCTGTCATGTGTCTTGAACAACCACTATCTAGAATCCACAAATCCTTGCTTGCACCAGTTGAGGCCATGAAGCATTCCTGAAATAAAACGGTATGCTTATGGTCCCCCTTATTCTTGGGTCCGAGGGTTAGTTCCTCTTTGGCAACCACATCTGGCCACCACTAGAGGATGCAACCTCAGTGGTTCCAGATAGGTGCTTCAAGAGGCATTCATGAGCCTTGTGACCATAATCAGAACAATTAGAACATCTCACTTGACTGATAGGCTGTGGAGTCGGTAGAACAACATTTTGTTTAGTCAGTGCATCGGTAGAACTAGAGAATTGAGCAGGCACAAACTTAGTAGGTTTAAAGGTGATAGTGTTGCCTTTCTTTCCATTCTGTTTACCTTTGGTAGTTACCTTTTTAGGTACTTGTCCATCGGCAGCAGAGGTGGTTAGACCGGCAGCACTTGCTCTGCTGATGTATTCACCAAGAATACCATTATCGGCAGACTCAGTATCAGCAACCTTAAGATATCTTTGTTTGTGCTTATCATTTCTTTTGTTCTGGTTCTTAGGATACTTCATAGAAATAGCACTATATACCGCAGGCTTAGCATTCACATGCACTGAGTTAACAGAACTACATTCAACTTTCTCATCCTTTTTCTCGGTCGCACAAGTTTCAGTAGAGCTACTGCTGCTGGAATCAAATCCTAACCCAGATTGGTCCTTATATGACATTTGGGTCTGTAGGATTGTTTCAACAGCAACTCTAGATTTTTTGTAAGAATCAACAATCCTTGAGAGATGATTGATTCTTTTCACAAGATTTTCGATCTGAGCTATCAATACTGCCACTTGACTTTTGAGATCTAGGTTTTCTTTCTTTAGAAGAACAGACTCAAGCTCATGTCCTTTGAGAACTTTAAGTTTAGACATAAGCAAGTCATTCTCTGCAGAAATTCTATTGAAATCAACAGTCATCACTTTATGAACGCTGCTCAGCTTCTCATGATCAATAAAAAGTTCATCCATTGTCTCTACCATTTTAGCTTTTGATATTTCAGGAAAGGGATCAGCTAAAATTTTGGTGGCAGAGGGAATAGGTTTGGGAGAGAAGTCAGGTAGAGAAGAGATGGGTTTAGATAAGCTTTTGGCAATGCTAGGATGCTTAGTGAATGAGAATTTTCTGGTCATTGGTAAGGGTTTAGGTTTGATGGCAGTGAATTGAATAGAGTTACACTGACCATAGAGTGAGGTTCCCACTTGGTGAACTCTGTATCCATTTGGGTTCTCTGCTTTGACACTAATCTCTTTGAAGTGTGGTTGAGGTCTTCCAGTAGCTTCTTCTCTGACTGGAGATCTTGGAGGAGATGGATCTCGGTAGACTGGAATCGGTAATGTGGATGTATCGGCATCTTCCATGTCTAGGGCGATAAAACTTACATCGGCATCTTCATCTTCATCGGCATCTTCGTCTGAGTCAGTTTCACACCAAACTGGCAAGGCCTTTTCTGTGCTTTCATCGGCAACAAAGCTTCGAGACTTGGGATGTCTCTTGTTGAATGACTTCCTCACATACTCATATTTTGGTTGAGGACATTTAGAAGCAAAGTGACCATGTTTTCTGCAGTTGAAGCAAACAAGATCACCTTTGTTGTTCTTTCCGTCGGTAGCACTTGTTGAGGGTTTCTTGTAACTTCCTTTCTGCATCCTTTTGAAGTCTTTAAACCTTTTGTAGTTCCTAATGAAGGCGGCAAATTTGTCTTCTTCCATAGGCTGTTCTGAGGTAGTTTCAGGGGTTTTGGAACTGCAGGGTATTGGATGGGGATCTATAGGAGGGAATTTGTTTGAAGGGAAGGATATCTGTGACTGAGCTGATAGAGACAAGTTTTTGAAATTTTTATCGAGAACGTTAAGTTTTTGCAGTTCTCTCTCATACAGAAATAGACTAGACACAAGATTCTGAATAGAAGTCTTATTCAAGTCTCTCACTTCTCTAACAGCGGTGACCTTGGTATGATACTCATTTCCGAAACAACTTAGAAAACGAATATTCAGGTCTTTTATAGTATAAACCTTTCCTAATGAAGCACATAAATTACTTACCGCACAGAATCTATCGTAGGCACTCCTTAGTGATTCACCATCTTGTTTCTTGAAGGATTCAAACTCAGCAATGCAATCATAGAGTCTGTTGTCCTTTACCTGCTCATCACCTTCAAAGTATGCAAGGATCTTGTTCCAGCATTTTTGAGCCGTGGAGCACAAGTCAATGAGTTTATATTGCTTGTCGTCCAAACCACAAGAACTAATGTGGCATGCTTTTCCATCTAGGGCAGCTGAAAGTTTGTCGTCCTCAGTCCATTCCTCTCTTGGTTTCTCGACCAAAGTTTCTTCAATCTGAACATGGGTTTCTTGTTCAGTGTCACGATCAGCATGTTGTGTCAGCGGAGTGGAGGGAATAGGTCTGTAGGTGGTTGAGACTTTTAAAGGAATTATTGGACCACCTTCTATGACCTTCATCAACCGATCATCGATTGAGTTCATATACTTCATCATACGAGATTTCCAGACATCAAACTCGTTGACATTCAACAACGGTATGGTAGTAATGTTAAATGACTGCTTGATTTTTCCTGCCATGGTATCGGCAAACAAGCTGCAAAGCTTGGAAATTTCTTTCAAAATTCCAAGCTCTGATACCAATTGTTAGGCCCAATTGGTAGGAAAATAGGATAGAGGGGGGGTGAATAGCCTTTTAAAACTTTTACAAAGAAACACTTTTATAAATGCAAAGTCACTTATCAGTTTGCAAACTATTATCAGTAAGCGCAGCGGAGAAGATATGACTTGGTTTTAACTCACACAAAATCAGTATGAAAAAGGTTTTGAGAGCTTGGTTTTAACACAAAGTGATTGCTAAAAGTTCAATGCAGTTTCAAGAGAATGGTAAATGGAAATTACAATGAATCAGTATAAACATATGCAATCTGCCGGTGATAGAGTTCCAACCGGCAAAGATAAAGTAAGCAACAGAGACAAAGATTTGGAGAGGTTCACAGTGTAAATACTGCTACGTCCTCTACCAAGTTTGGTCAGAACTTGTATTTGAGTTAAGAGTAATATTAGATACTCTAGTCTATTACAAGCACGGCTTTGCCGGAAACAAAGACTAAATTCTAGAGATTACTAATGGATCATAATACAAATCTGACCAAGTGTTTTTGAGCGGCAAGTCCAAGAGAACTTATCTCACTCAGGTGGGTGTGTGAATAACTCAAACAACGTATTTCTTAAATGATCTAGTTCGGGAATACTAACATTGTTGTTGAGTTGGTGCACAAGTGTATGTCCTATTAAATGATCTAATGATTATCTGGACAGAATGTTTGAGTCTTTAATGAATACTCAAAAACATTCAACTCTCTTCAATGCTCTATTTTCACCAACCTTCTTCAATGCTCTAAGTCCACTATTTATAAGAGGAGTGAATGTCTTGAGTCTTGTAGAAGAAGGCTTGCAATTTGAATATCCAGCTGGGTAGTTGAGGAGCATTAAATGTGGTATCTTTAGCATTAATGGCGAAGATATGGAGTACACGCATGCTTGCAAAAGTCTGATGGGTAAAGACCCCTTTGTCTCAACCGGTTACCTGCAAAAAGTAAGTAGGGACAAAGTATAGCTAAAACTAGCAATGTGTTAGATGGCGCATTAATCATGACAGAGCAGTTTAACAAATTTCTGATAAGATAGTACAGAAAAGACAGAGACAATCAGTAAGTTGACATTGAGATAGAACAACAAAACCTGACTGTCAGTAAGGTTCAAATTGTCCTTGCTGATTGTTTGAGTCATCGGCAACTTGAGTAGTAAGTTGATCGGCATGTTGAATTCTGGTCTACTGATTGTGCTTCCTTCTGCTGGTTTGACAAGATTGAGGAGTTGGAATACACATGTGCTGGTTACCAAGAATCCTAAGGGTACCTTACAAAGGTTCTATTAAAAATTGGGGGATCCTAAGTGATAACTATGATTGGGATTAAGCAATTCTATGTCCTTAACATATATTTGAACAACATCCAGATTTGAACACAATAGACACATCAATGAGATGCGCTATATGTCCTAATAGATCTCCTCCATCCCTAATATCAACATTCTTGGTGTTATTCTGAAGAGTGGGGATATTGAGATAGGTGCGCGCAACAATGTTCTGCACGGCGGCTGAATAAGAGTTGGCTTTACCAGCGATGCTTTGAGGGCCAGATGTGTTAAAATTTACCGCGTGCTTGAGAGTGCCAGCAGAAATGGTAAGTGCAACATTTTGTACAACTGCGTGAATTCGATAGCGCACAAGTCCTTCAGTATCAGTTGGTAACTCAACGAATTTGGCAGTAGAAAATAACTCATCAAAAAGAAGTGGTGAGTAGAAGGGTTGATCCAGAGTAAATAGAGGCAGAAGACCAGTTTTTCTGATGTATTCCATAATATCAATGCCCATTGGTTCAGCAGCTAACTCAGTGAGGTTAAAGGTTTCACCAGGTCGAAAATTTGCAATATCCTGAAGAAAAAAAATAAGTAGGGTTAGCATAGATTGGCGCATAGATACATAATATGAGCAAGGCATAGTTTAGGCGCATAGAAAATTTGAGGCGCGTAGATGAATCAGGCGCGAGAATCAAAGGCCCATAATGAGGCGCAGAGAGATTCAAGACGCATGATTTATGTAGGCGCATGAAATTTTGAATGAGCAAGAATATGAGAAGTGCATAATATGAATCTATGTAAAACACTAAGGGAAAAATTAAACATAGAAAAATGACTAAGTGAAAAGGTAGGCGCATAAGAAAGTGAGGCGCATTATAACAACTGCGCATAAGGAGGCGCAGAAGGATAAGGCGCGTAGGGAGTTAGGCGCATACAATACACTTAGGAGCATGACTATGTGAAACTTATACTTATTATGAAAACACACAAAGTCACACAAACACATGCAAAACAAAAGACATACAAGCAATAAGGATCAAACATGAAAATTTAAAAAAAAAAAAGTTTTGAAAAACATCAAACCCATGTCATGCAAAAATAATGAAGAACACGAAGAACATGCCCTTGAGTGCTTGAAGAACACCAAGAACACATAAAACATGAAACTTCACCAAATCAAACATACAATATGTTAAAATGACCGCAAGAAGACAAGGATCACAAATATGTAAACCAAAACAACAATAAAACAACAAAAAAATCCAGAAAATGGATTTAAAGGTCCGAAAATTTTGAAAATTTTAAAAACTAAGATTCTCAGATTCGCAACAAATACCGCATTGATGGTTGTAAAGTTGGATTCAAAAGATTCTAAAACACGATACGAACAAAACTCAACAAACGATTTTGAAAATGGATAACCGAAACAAGATTTAAGAAGAAAAAATGAATTTCGGTTTTAAAAAAAAAAACGAACTCAGATAATGACGAAAAAAAATGAAATTTCCAGAAATTAAAGGATTTTAGAGTTAAGGAATCATACAATTTCTTCTTGATTTGCTTTTGAAGCTTTAGGACCCATATATATAACAATTATGAAGAAATGGAAGAATAATATAGAGAGATAGAGAGAGAAAACGATAGTCAGAGAGAGAGAAAGAGACTGGAAAGAGAGATGGGTGAGGCGGTTTAGAGAGAGAGAGAGAGTTGGTAGGATTTTGTAGGTGAAATGATGAAAGGAAAGTGAAGGGTCAAATATATAGGTTAGGGTTTTTAGAAAAAGGAGAAGGTGAAGGGATGGGCATTTATGAGGGATTTCAAGGAAGAGATGGGCATTAAATGCTGAATGACCCAAAGGTACTTTGATGTGACATTTTGGGTAAAGAAAAACTGCTCCACTTTCCTTATAAGTGTATGAGCAATTTTGACTAATTTTTGCACAAATCCCAAAAACATCTGTTTTGGTGTAAGTTTGGGGTGCAAGAAATATATCCCCAGAAAATAAATACTTTAAAAAACAAAAAACGAGGGAAAATTAATTGCACAAGTACCCTTGAACAATTATGGAATGTCAAAAGACAATGATTCTATGCAATAAATAAGAACATACTTGGTACTTGTGAAAAATTGAATACGTTCAATCATTGAAATATTAAATATGATAGCATTGATTGAGCCGCAATCTTAATTGTACGCGCTAGTAAGGCGCGTAATGCTCATTTGCGCGCAGAAGGGTATTGGAGGCGCATAACAGGGGCGCGCAATGAGTGAGGCGCATAAAGTTTCCTTGAAACTTTGAAATTGATATAACTTTTAGAACCTGGGATGTTCATAACTCAAGCAGACATAAAATTATTAGTAATGAAAAAATTATATTGACTATTTGAGTTCAAGCATACCCATTTCACCTCTCAAAAAGATGAACCGTTTCACGTCAAGTGCTTTCGTAAGAATGTCGGCGATTTGAAAGTCGGTTCCCACGTGTTCCAAATGAATGTTACCTTTCTCTACGTGGTCTTGAGGAAGTGATATTTGATGTCGATGTGTTTGGTTTTGGAGTGTATGATAGGATTTTTAGAAACAGAAATCGTTGATGTATTGTCGCAGTAGATGGGACAATTTTCCTCGATTATATCATAGTCCACCAATTGCTGCTTCATCCATAGAATCTGACAGCAACAACTTCCCACAGCGATATATTCATCTTTGGTTGTTGAGACAGATACTGAAGCTTGTTTCGTACTCGCCCATGACACAAGTCGATATCCAAGGAAATGACATGTGCCACTTGTGCTTTTCCTATCAATTGTGCACGCTGCATAATCCGCATCTGAATAACCTACAAGTTTAAAATTCGAATCTTTGGTGTACCAAAGTCCAAGGTTAATAGTACCGGAGAGATAACGTATAATATGTTTCACATCAATCAAGTGCGCTTCTATAGGGTCAGATTGATAATGAGCGCAAACACAAACACTAAACATTATATCAGGCCTACTAGCAGTAAGATAAAGGAGTGAGCCAATCATACCTCGATAGAGCGTTTGATCAACACGTTTACCTTTTATATCCTTGTTGAGTTTATTGCCGGTAGCCATTGGAGTGTCGTATGATTTAGCATTTTCAAGTCCAAACTTTTTTATTAGATCCCTTGTATACTTGGCTTGATTGATAAATATGCCTTCATTCATTTGCTTGATTTGAAGCCCGAGGAAGAATGTGAGTTCTCCTATCATGCTCATTTGAAACTTGCTCTTCATTAGTTTCTCAAAATGCTTGCACAACAATTCATTAGTAGAACCAAATATAATATCATCAACATAAATTTGGACAAGTAATTTATGACCATTATGTTTGGTAATGAAAAGAGTAGTATCGATTTTCCCGCGAGTGAAGCCTTTCTCAATGAGAAACTTGGATAGTGTATCATACCATGCTCTTGGTGCTTGCTTGAGCCCATACAAAGCTTTCTGGAGTTTGTAAACGTGATTTGGAAATTGTGAATCTTCAAACCCAGGTGGTTGAGCTACAAAGACTTGTTCTTGGAGTTCACCATTTAGAAACGCGCTCTTCACATCCATTTGATATAACTTGAAGTTCTTGTGAGCAGCGTAAGCTAGAAAGAGTCTGATAGCTTCAAGTCTTGCTACGGGCGTAAAAGTTTCATTGTAGTCGATTCCTTCCTCTTGCCTATAGCCTTGTGCAACCAACCTTGCTTTGTTTCTTGTGATGGTTCCATTCTCATCCATCTTGTTTCTGAACACCCATTTTGTACCAATCACTCTTTGATAATTTGGTCTTGGAACAAGTGTCCAAACCTTACATTTAGATCACCAATAATGTTATTGATTGGGTGACCTCTAACTTCATGAATTTCAGGAGGTAGGTTAGGTTGGGTTGTAGAAACTTGGAAGGTTTTCAATTGGTACATCTTCACCAGATTCAAAATCATCAAAATTAGGGGGTTGAATTGGTTCAAAATTGAAACTGGGGTTAACACCAGATGCAGCAGTAGATATAGGCGCGTGAGAGGAATCTAGAGGCGTGACATTCAAGGAAGGCGCAACTGAAGATTCACCTGGCGCGCCATACATTGAGTTAGGAGCAACTGATGTAGATGGATTTCCTTGAGTTGATGGATTCTGATCTTGTGTAGGCGCAACATGAATAGGAGCACCTATATCATTTAACTCAACAGAATCATCAGCAACATTTGGAGCCAAATGTGGCTCAAGGAGAGAATATTCATCAAATGTAACATGTACAGATTCAACTATCACTAATGTAGATCTATTAAAAACGTGAAAAGCTTTAGAATTTTTGGCATACCCAACAAAAATACCTTTGTCGGCTTTAGTGTTGGGTTTTGTGCAAACATGCGCAGCGGAATAAAACCCAAAAGCCTAGATCCGATCACGATGATTAAATTAATATGGAGATGAATTTAGAACACTAACCGTGACGGAGCTTTAAAATTCTGAGATCTTCAATCTTTGTTCTTCGCGCTTCTTCGAATCACAAACGTAGGAACGACCGCAAAACTTGGATCACGAACTTTGAAGGAGTTGATGCCAACGCCCTCTATGTTTATCCACACGCGAACGAATTACAAGAACGATTCTTGAACCGGATTGCTAGACCCAATAGAAACTCTTTCTATTTTGAAGGCTATATAGAAAATCAATGTTCTTGTTCTTGAGGAAGAAGAAGAACTTGTTTTTCTCTCTCTCGGAGGCTATCTAATTGATATGGAATCAATACATACTGATTAGGTCGTTGTTAGAGGTTTATATACTTATTAGTCCTAAACCGTTTAGGAGAAATAGGTTAAAACCCGTCACAACACGAAATCAGTTTTTTGGGCCCGAACAGGGCCTGCTCGGCCGAGTCCTTTAAGGTGCTCGGCCGAGCACCTTTGCTCCAGAAAATCTGACCTTCTGATTTCCCATGCTCGGCCGAGTCATATGAGGTGCTCGGCCGAGCACCACCAGAATTCCGATTTTAGCCTTTTAAACAATTCGTCCTTTTGTGTGTGACCCCATAGGATTATATTAAGTTGGCAATGAGCCCAAACACATTTGTGCTCATAAATCATGAGCGGACTCTAGCAAGCCATCATGACTACCCAATTAATATAACTTGTATAAGTTCGTGAATCCTTTATAGAACATATTACAATCTCTTTGTTTCACGATGTCTATTGAACGTAAGCCATGGTCAATGGTCAACTTACAATGTTCAATGCTTTCTCGATCCAAAATGTATTGATAGTACAAATCTTATTTGAGCACGGCCATGCATTTCATCAACACCATTCTTCGAGTGGCCAAAGCTTGACATCTCTCTCTTACGAGGAACAAATCCCTTCTTGATTTATTACCTTTCCCTACATGAATCCGATTACGCCAATCACATTCTTTATAGCTACCCGATTAGGGGTAACATTTGAATATGTCAAACGTAATGTTCATCAAGTGGAAGACTGTGATAATCTCAGGTCTAAAGATTCCAGTAATATAACTATGTGAGACTTAATTATGACATTGTGACCATGACATAAATCTCATATGGGTCAGTCCAGTATTTGGTCTCCAACAAATACCCATAAGTTTAATTGTATCCCATATACCATAATCATCATATGATTATCCATTAAACTTATACTAACAATTAATCATAATTATCAGGGACGGGGATTATTATAATAAACATGTAAAGGATATAATAATCAAACATTCAATATCATTAATATTAATAACATTAATCGTTTTACAAAACGTGCCTAGAGCATACAACACCAACATTTAGCATCGAATTTACCTCTATGTTCGTTTCCGTTATAGAGGATATAACATTTTCAACCAAAGATTTTGAAGAATGCAATGTTGGGAGTTCTACCACGCCAAAGTTCATACGGGGTCTTGTTGTGAAGTTTGTTGATGAGGGAACGATTTTGAGTAAAACATGCGGTGTTGACAGCTTCTTCCCAAAAGTATTTAGGCAATTTGGCTTCAGCTATCATCGTCTTTCCTGCTTCAATCAACGTCCTATTCTTATTTTCCACAATGCCATTTTGTTAAGGAACTCCAGCGGTTGAGAAGTTGTGATCTATCCCATGGTCATCGCAGTATCGAGCAACCGTTGTTCTTGAATTCTGTTCCATTATCGGATCGAACACTAATGATGTCATCTTCTTTTTGGGTTTGGAACAGTCTGAATAAGGTGATCAAAATGTCATAACAATCGTTTTTTGAGATCATCATTTCCACCCAAGTATATCTTGAATAATCATCCACCACGACTAGAGTATACTTGTTTCTTCTAATACTTGCGGTGGTGACTGGTCCAAATAGATCAATATGCAGCAATTACAAACATCTAGTAGTTAAAGGATTTGTCTTGCTGGAGAAAGATTGCTTTGGTTGTTTAGCAAGGTTACACGGGCGCACTTCTTGTCATGATGATCAGCAACTTTGGGAAGTCCTTTAACAAGATTATTTCTGCTGAGATTAGATAGATACTTGAAGTTCAAGTGACTTAAGCGCTTGTGCCACAGCCAACTATTTTCGCTCACACTTTTAGCTACAAAACAAAGATTAGTACTAGAGTTCATACTATGGAAATCAATAATGTAAATATTTGTCTTACGATATCCCGTGACTAATGTAGCTCCAGTTTTGCCATTCTTGATAAAACATTGAGTTGAGGTAAAATGGAATTCTAATCCTTTGTCGCAGAATTGAGATATGGATAATAAATTGTGCTTGAGCCCTTCGATGAGAGAGACTCTTTCAATGCACACTTTGTCTTTCTTGAGCTTTCCATATGCTACAATTTGACCTTTGTTATTATCACCAAATGTTACGGAGGGACCTCTTTCTTCATGAACATCTTCAAATAAGGATTCATCTCTAGTCATGTGTCGTGAACATCCACTATCGAGAATCCATTCATACGTTTTAGCTTTTGAAGATCCAGCCATGAAGCAAAGAACCTAAAATATAAACATTTAAAGCAGGTCCCCTTTATTCTTTTTCGGGTCCTAGAGTTAGCAACTTTTGACGACCCACTCTTGCTTGACCTTAGGATTTTTACGTCCTTTGGCATTAGGAGTGAATCTCAAAAGGCATTTCATGGCCTTATGTCCTGAACAATCACAAATAGAACAATGATGAAAGCCACCAATCACATAAGTTTTTACAAACTCTTTACTTTTCTTTGGGATAACATTCTTCTTTGGGTCAGATGAGCCAGCCTTAACAAAATCCTTCTTTTGAAATTTTGGAGCGATTTTTCTTGGAGGGCGCATAGGGCTAGGAAGCGCACGGCAGTGAGGCGTGTGGCTCCTAGGCGCATAATGTGCACTTGGAGAAGGAGCGCGCCTTGTTTCAAAAATGATTTTGCTAGAGGATGACTCATCTGTAGCTACTTCCTTCTCTTTAGCTTTCCCAAACTGTTTTGTTGGGTAGACATAATGGAATGTTTGTCTCTTAACTTTTTCCTGTCCTTTACCCATTGAATTAGAATGTTTTTCCTTGGGAATTTCATGAGTTTGCTGAGTTGTAAATTCACTGTCTCTTTTAGCACTAACATCATACTTAAAGTTGTCACTAGTTGATGATGTGAATCCCAAGCCACTTTTATCACCACTAGCTTTTTGGGACTCAAAGATACCGTCCATAGTGACACGAGAATTGGACCACTCATTTGTAATCTTTTTAAGATCAGTAATTTGAGTAACCAATTCATCGTTTTGAACTTTAAGTAATGAGTTTTGTTCCGTTAGATAAGTGTTTTTAACAGTAAGAGGAGTCATGCTCTTTATCTGCTCCTTAAGGAGGGTGAATTCAGATTTTAATAGAGATTTCTCGGTCTTAAGCTGGTAAATTTCATCACATAATAGTGCCAAAGCTTCCTTCATATCACTAAAACGACTGATTACCTTTTCAGCCTCTTTAAATAACTTTTCTTGCTTTACAATGTCCTCATCATGATTGATTGTAGGAATAGGTGCAACTTGAGGTCTGACATATTCACTTTTTTTTAGTTTGCTTCTAGCACTCAGATCACATCTAGAAAATAGCAATCCACCATCGCTTTGAGCCGGAGTGAGAAATCCTTGTTCAACGAGCTCGCTGATGGTTGGTCCTTTCTTCTTTTTCACTTCTTGAAAACCTGCAGATTTCTTGATAGGTTTATTCAAGACATTCATATCAGGAACATCCTTTGAGTAATCATCATCAGAATCATAAGCATCAATTTCATCATCCTTTTCCACCAAACAAACGAGTCCATCATGTAGACACCCCGCCTTGGACCTCTCACCCCAATTGCATACAAAGTATTTTTATTTAACTTATTTTTATTAATTTCTGTTACTTCGGTTAAGTTCCTAACTGATTCCGTTAGTTTTGGACTAAACTGCATAACAGAATTAATTTTAGAGTCATTTCTGTCTTTCTGTCATTTTTAGAACCGCGCGCTTCCGGCACAGCTAACGGGCCGCGCGCGCCTCCCGTCCCAAAGGCGGGACTCGCGCGCTGTCCGATATGGCAGTAACGGATTGCACCTTATTTCCCTCCTTTTTTCTTATTTACAAACATCTTTTCTTGATCACAAAAACCATCTTTTTACATCCACATTCATCCCCCCCTTTTTCTCATTAACTCCCAATCCCAAATTCTAAGCCTTTTCCCAAAACTAATATTTCTTTCATTTATTATTTGATTTCTTTTATTTCTTTATTTTTCTTTTATTCATTTATCTTATTTGTGATTGGCCCATTCCATTTCACATGGATGAGCAATTTCCCTCCATCATTTCCCTCTCTTTTTTACCTATAAAAACCATCATCTTCTACCTTGGAAAGGGACTTCTTTTTGGGACTCCAACCTTGATACACCAACTACATTATACACAAATTCTCCCAACAAGAGTTCTTAGTAACAAGACTCTACACAAATTGTTCTACAACAATTTCATTACAACAACAACACTTTCAAGTCAAGGTTCCAAGTCCTCTTTCTCAAGGTACAACTCCATTTTCTTCCTTTGTTTTCTTCTTCTTGATGTATGCAATCCCCATTAATGGGACATGACCAACATGACTACTTCACATATTGAAGTTAGTTAAGGTTATCTCCCTACATTTTAATCTTAACTTTAATTCACCATGTTAATTTCTCTTCATCTCTTAATGTAATTCTTTAACATTACTTGTTACATGTAATCTTTATCATTAAATAAATAAAATAATTCTATTTTATTTCCTCTTTATTTCCCCTTTTTTCTTCTCATCACAATTGTTAGCACATTTCTATTTAATTAATTGAAAGACATGTAAATATTAGAACACCAATAGTAGCAAGACCCGCGTAAGCGGGGCGGAGTGGGTGTTTAAGTACTTCCCACTCCGTCACCTAACCCCCGAACCCCTCTCTCCCGAATCTCTGGTTTTGTACATAAATTAGGCTATTTCTAGGTTTTTCTTATGTTCCTTTAAAAACATAGGTGGCGACTCTAAACAATCTAAAACAAGTTAGACATCCTAGGATAATTCACCGCTCTAGCCAAGCCGTGGTTCCCCGGGGTATCTACAGTGGCGACTCCGCTGGGGACGATTTAGAGGGTTAAACTTGCGTTTTCATTTTTGGTGTTCTTTTATTCTGTTTTCTGGGCATTCTAGTAAAAAGGGTAGGAAGCGCGCGCGTCCGGCCTTCTTGGCCTAAAGCGCGCGCGTCCGACCCTTATTACCAGAATCGCCCGCCTCCTTTCTTGTCCTTCCATTCCATGTTTCTGTGCTAACAAATTCTGCAGGGGAAAGTTTTCTTAATTAAGGGTCAAGGCAATCCCTTGAACCCACTGATTTGCAGGTTCTCACCCAGAAGCGGGCGCCTCTGCCCTTCTTCCTCTCACGCGCGCGCCTTCCGCATAGGCAACCCAATGCGCGCGCTTCTGGGCGCATTCCCGGAACAGAACAGTGCACAAAACAGAGTGGTTTTGACAATGTGTGGGCACCGGGCCTGCACAAAACAGTTTCTATTTTCTGTTTGTTTTATCGGTCACACGGGTGATTCGAAAGTTGTAAATTACGTGCTTATTTGTTTTTTTATTTCCTTTTTAAAAAAAAAAAAAAAAATGTTTTGTCACATGTTAGACCTCACACTACATGCACATATTCTTATCAACTGCTCACTATCGAGTCGCACAAGTCCAACCCCAAACCCGTCTAGGCCCGTCCTAGGAAGTTTCAAGCTCCACCTGACCTTGACTCTTCCAAAGCGGTCAACCTCAGCCCGTGGCGTAGTTCATGACTACATGCCGGGGGTGACCTTTGAGCCTCATATTCAAGCCGAGCACAAACCACACAATTCTAGTTTAAGGTCTAACACTCCGTGACTCAAGTCGGTTTTCATGTACCGAGATTTCCCTAAACTAATGTCTTCAAATCATACATGACAACTTGTTGCAATGGACGAAATAAAACTCCGTCCCCAAAAGTGGCTATCTTGGACGAAAATAAAAAATACGTCCCCGCATGTATGATTTACTACATTAATTTAGTTTAATCCCGTCACATGTAGGTATCACAAGCGTGGTGGAATCCGATGAGTATATGGGACCGCGAGAAGGTCTATATACTAGTGTGACGATTCCACTATTTTTTTTAGAAACCCCAAAAAGGACTCCGTCCTTCCGACTTTGTAAATAAAAAAAAGAGAGTCATTTTTCTTTATGTGGTTGAGTCTTTTCTTGTTTGTGGGTGAAATCATTTTACTCAAAAGGTGTTTGTGGGGCCATCCTAAGATCGACCGTGTTCTCTCAATAGGTCCAATGGCTTCAAACAGCAACGACAGCGGCATTCCTGTGTCCAACGAAGGGTTATTCCGCATGGTGGAAGCATTGAAAGGGCAAGTTGATACACTAGCCGAGAATGTCCGCCGCAAGGATGATTTATGGCGAGCCCGTTACGAGCATGTGAAAACGGCCTACAAGAAAGAAGTTGCTCAACTCAAGAACCAATTGAAAGGGCTCACGAGTGAAAGAAAGGTCCAAAGCATTGATACCGGTTTGGTCAACACTCTCATGTCCTACATTGACCAAAGGCTTAGTGGGCTAAATTTGCACAAGGGCCAAAGCACCAATCTTCATCAAGTTTCTCTCCTCATGAACACAATGGAGGCTCTTCCCGAAAAGTTCAAGATGCCCGATATTGGCAAGTTCAACGGCAACTCTTACCCCGACGCTCATGTTGACTCCTACGTTTGGGCCATGCTACCAAAGAAAGTGTCTCCTCAAATAATGGCAAAATGCTTCCCGCTTACTCTCGAGGGGGTCGCAAAAGATTGGTATATGGGTCTTCCAGTTTCCACCCGCCTCAATTGGGATGCCGCTATGCTTGCCTTCAAGTCACAATATCAAGGCAACTCCATATTCCGCCCCACCAAGAAGGAATTGGAGAGCACCGTGCAAATGGGTAATGAATCATTTGGGGACTTCTATTGCCGTTGGAATGAAAAGCTAGCCGAGATAGTTGATAGGCCTTCCAAGAAGGAACAAATGGACATCTTCTTGAAGTGTTTGAAAATGGACTACCGCACTCATCTTAGTGGGGCTTTTCACTCCGATTTTTCAAGCATGTATGATGCGGGGGTTAGAATTGACAATTTGCTCCGAGAAGTGGCCGAGTCCTCCTATGAAACAAGCTTCAACGACAAAGGGTTCTCAAGCAATGACATGGAAGAATGTAGTGACATGGAAGACTATAATGACAATGAGGACTACAACGACATGGGGGATGACGACAACAATCTCTGTTTCTCTTTCTCTACTTAGAAAATAGGATAAAAAAAAAAAAAGAGTCAAAAGTCCTCTAATGTGTGCATTAATGTTTTCTCTCGTCCTATGTTCGAGTCCATTGAGTCATCAAATAAAAAGTCGTTCTTGTCCTCATACACTCTTCCAAGTTGTTCGATCTAATTCTTGGCAAAATGATGAAAAGATGTCTAAACGAGTTTGGAACGAAGGCCATCACTTGAACGCCTAGGGGCTAAACATCGACGCCAACATCAACGACGAAGCCAAGACAAACAAGGTGGAGGAACAATCATAAAGAAGTCAAGCAAAGTTTTCAAAGGGGGATTAAAAAAAAAAAAAAAAAAAAGGGGAGCTCGCTAGGTTGAAACCATCAAATCAACCTAGGCAAAAGTTAGAGCACAGAAAAAATAAAAAAAAATCCCCCTCAATCAAAGAAGTTCACATCAAGATCAACATCATTCCATCCACCAAAGGAGGACGAAGCTACACGACGAAGAAACAATTCCATCCCGAAAAATGGAGAATCCACAAGAACTACTGTGACCTGAGCCTCTACACTGGAGGAACGTAGGCAACCTGCGGGTCCGGTCTCATGCAAGAAAGAAGATATGTTTAGCCCAAGCGTGTTATGGTGATCGACCTTCATCTCGAACTTGTCAAGACATCTTTGTACGATTCATTTGCCAATGAATTAATCACCAAAAAGATTGAACAACTTTCTTAGATTTGGAATCATTTCGCATTCCTTGTCGAGTCTAGGGACTTCTATTCTTTCTGCATACTCCCAATTTCTTGCAATCAAATTGGGGCTTTCCTTCTCTTCTCTCTTAATGACTTACTTGCCTTCGCGAGTCATTCAATTCAATAAAAAAATACATGTCAATACTAGGGACACTTCCCTAGTCAAGTCAATGTCACTCACCTTTAGTGACAAGAGGTCTCCACCGCAAAATCACATGTCTTATCTCCTCAGCTAGAGTCAATGCACACTTCCTCATCAATTAAGTCAAAAAAAAAAAATGATGAAGACGCAAAAGAGATGCCCGCTAGATTGAAAACCCGAAAGGGCGGTCTAGGCAAAAAAACAGGGTGCGTCATAAAAAATATGAGAGAGTGAGAGAGAGAAGGGAAAGAGAAATGGAGATCCCCGGCCTCTAAAGAAGACAAGTTCTACATTGAATCTCCTCAGCAAGTCAATTCCCCACCGAGTCAACTTTGGGATTGCAAAAAGCTCGACAAGATATGGCACCATCAAAGGTTGTTTTGGGTTATTGGCATCATTCTCCAGCAGTGTGCATTTTTGGGTTCATGAAAAGAAGGCCGTGGTAGTCAAGACCCATCCGAGAACGAGCCCATCATAAAAGGGCACGAGGTTGCACAAATAATCCCTAGCTAGTCAATTGGCTTGGGCAACAAATAGCAACAACATGTGTCTCAGTTTTCAAAGCTTCTTCAAGTATGTGCTTCTAAAGTACGCCGAAAGGCTCCCGAGAAATGGAGTAACTCTTGCCATGTCCTCTCATGTTTGTTCCCTCGCACGAGGATGAGTCACTCTTGCTTTGCTCAACAAATGGTGACGCCCTAGGGGCTATGTGACTCAAGGACAAGGACTTCTTTTGCTTCTTTTTCTTCATTTGGCAATCAATACGCCCTAGGGGCTATGCTCAAGAAAGATGTGTGAGACTATCCTCGAAGTCCCTCAAAAGGGATGTCAAAAATCCCTCTTGTCATGTGTGCCCGTGCTCGTTTCCCCAATCAAGGGTGGACCTTTCTCGCAATCAATGATGGTACTCTAGGGGCTACGGTCATGTCTTAAAGGCTCCCTCGGCAAAGAGCAATTAACTCCCCAGCAGTATCCCCAGCCAAGTCATGTGCAACATTGGAAGCTTCCTCAATTCGGCACCGAAGGTCTCAACGGGCTTCGCAATCTACAATCTTTTGGGCTACGGCATTACAGTAATCCGAGCAAAGGGCAGTATTAGGGCTTCGCGACCGACAGTCTTTTGGGCAACAATACTCGAGCAACGCAATTTGGGAGTAGTCTCCATGAAAGGGATCAAGCTTCAAAGGGTCTCTCAACACTTCAAGTCAAAAGCCTCTTGGTTTTAAATGAAGACTCCGATGTTATGAATGAAGTTGATGATTTTTGTTAGAACTCACAGCGAGATTTTGAAGGAAGTCTTAGAGAAAAGGAAAAAGATTCAATATGCTAAACTCTAATCAAAACAGGGTTATAGCGGGAAATGCCACGGCCAATCCCAATGTTTCTGCAATTCACCCTTCTCCAAGATCAAAAGCACAAGGTGCAGCTCAGATAAAGTTGGGCCACATCACTAGTTGCATCCGAAGATCCGTCATTAGTTCAACTCAAGAAGAGTCAAGCAAGGATACTCATTTGAGACTTTATCACGCCAAGACCTTATCCTCCGCAACCTCGACGGCACCGCAAAACATTACTGCATCCTTTGACATAAGCCCTCAGCCATTTGGGTATCGACCACAATGAGGCCATTCATCTCCCCAGTAAGAGCAAGAAGGAGATCTCTATCAAGAATTCTACCAAACGGTACATCCGCTCTCAATGCCGAGCCAATCACGAGATAATTTGGGGCTTTACAATGAACTGTCTTCACATCCCGCCATCTACAAGCCCACGACACTTGGGGCTTTGCAATCTCTCGAAGCTTGGCATCAACGATCTCCTCTTGGGGCTTGCTCACTACAACAACAAAGGGCGATTTACTCGAATGGGCCAAGAGCTGATTTATCTTAGAGCTATGGAAGTCCCTCAAAATTTGGCATCAAAGGCATTCTAGGGGCTTTACAATCAGCAACCCCTCATCTCGGCATCGAAAGCCTTTTGAAGCCCCATAATCGACAAATCTCTTGGGGCTAGACATCAATCTTCGTTGGGCACACCGGCGACAACAGAATTCAAGCGAGGCAATCCGGACTTCGACTGAACATGACTTGATCTTGGGTTGGCTTCACAAGCACACAATGGTTAAAATGGTTCACCCACGAACTAAAAAAAAAAAAAAATCTTTTCCTCACATGTGTGCATATTCTTTCCTTTCTAATCTTTAAAAAAAAAAAAAAAAAAAAAAAAAAAAAAAAGCATACACATTATGTGCATATTCTTTCCTTTCTATTCTTTTCTCCTTCTATGTGTAAAATTATGTGCTTTACTTTGCTTTGCTCCTAGCCTCTCCTCCAGCGTTCTCCATCATCCTTGAACTACGCTGGTCTGATTCTCTTCAAGGGATACGTAGGCAGCCTTTTGGCACGACCAACCCATCATCCAGAGTACCATCTCGCCAACCCAACATCAAGGGCATTCTCTCATCAACATCTAAAGAATGGACATTCTCCATCAAAGCATCCTCCGCGGACATCAGGAATCCATCTCCACTCAAGCGGCAATGGTAAGTGAAGGTATAAATACATCCGACGCTTTCCTCAAAATCACACCGCACACAAGATCACTCTTTACATTCTTACTTCTCTCTCATTGCAAGGGTGTTCCAAAATATCATCACACCACGAGCACAATTTCTCTCTTCATGCATCTTCTTGCACAAGCACATATATCTGCAAAGCATACACATAGCAGGTGCCGCACAGAGTACCAGGTGCCGCACAGAGCACCAGAATCAACAACCCGCACAGCGCATCAGAATATGCCGCACCGCGCACCAGAATCAACAAGTGCTGCACAGCGCATCAGAATATGCCGCACCGCGCACCAGAATCAACAAGCCGCACAGCGCATCAGAATATGCCGCACCGCACACCAATTTTGGTCCATGGTGAACCACTAAAATCACCATACCTCTTCCATCAGCAAAAGTCGCTCACACAGGGAGCGCATTTCTATCCTTTGTAATTTCAAATTCCTGCTTTATCGAGTCTTTGTTTTCTCTTGTCGATGTCCTCGGCGGTTGTCTTTCTTTCGTCGACGCGTTTTTCTTCGCAATCCACGTCGCCGAGGGGCTCTGTAGACACCCCGCCTTGGACCTCTCACCCCGATTGCATACAAAGTATTTTTATTTAACTTATTTTTATTAATTTCTGTTACTTCGGTTAAGTTCCTAACTGATTCCGTTAGTTTTGGACTAAACTGCATAACAGAATTAATTTTAGAGTCATTTCTGTCTTTCTGTCATTTTTAGAACCGCGCGCTTCCGGCACAGCTAACGGGCCGCGCGCGCCTCCCGTCCCAAAGGCGGGACTCGCGCGCTGTCCGATATGGCAGTAACGGATTGCACCTTATTTCCCTCCTTTTTTCTTATTTACAAACATCTTTTCTTGATCACAAAAACCATCTTTTTACATCCACATTCATCCCCCCTTTTTCTCATTAACTCCCAATCCCAAATTCTAAGCCTTTTCCCAAAAACTAATATTTCTTTCATTTATTATTTGATTTCTTTTATTTCTTTTATTTTTCTTTTATTCATTTATCTTATTTGTGATTGGCCCATTCCATTTCACATGGATGACCAATTTCCCTCCATCATTTCCCTCTCTTTTTTACCTATAAAAACCATCATCTTCTACCTTGGAAAGGGACTTCTTTTTGGGACTCCAACCTTGATTCACCAACTACATTATACACAAATTCTCCCAACAAGAGTTCTTAGTAACAAGACTCTACACAAATTGTTCTACAACAATTTCATTACAACAACAACACTTTCAAGTCAAGGTTCCAAGTCCTCTTTCTCAAGGTACAACTCCATTTTCTTCCTTTGTTTTCTTCTTCTTGATGTATGCAATCCCCATTAATGGGACATGACCAACATGACTACTTCACATATTGAAGTTAGTTAAGGTTATCTCCCTACATTTTAATCTTAACTTTAATTCACCATGTTAATTTCTCTTCATCTCTTAATGTAATTCTTTAACATTACTTGTTACATGTAATCTTTATCATTAAATAAAAAAAATAATTCTATTTTATTTCCTCTTTATTTCCCCTTTTTTCTTCTCATCACAATTGTTAGCACATTTCTATTTAATTAATTGAAGGACATGTAAATATTAGAACACCAATAGTAGCAAGACCCGCGTAAGCGGGGCAGAGTGGGTGTTTAAGTACTTCCCACTCCGTCACCTAACCCCCAAACCCTTCTCTCCTGAATCTCTGGTTTTGTACATAAATTAGGCTATTTCTAGGTTTTTCTTATGTTCCTTTAAAAACATAGGTGACGACTCTAAACAATCTAAAACAAGTTAGACATCCTAGGATAATTCACCGCTCTAGCCAAGCCGTGGTTCCCCGGGGTATCTACACATCATCACAATCTTCATCGCTCTCTTCTGAGTCTATTTCAATCCAAGTGTTCTCCTTATTTGCTGGTGATTCTTCTTCAGCAACCATTCCCTTGTGACGAGTGAATTTGGGAGTGAACTTGGGAGTATGGTTGTTCTTCTTCTGCATGTACTCAAATTTGGGAATTGGGCATGTCGCGACCCCGAACCCGCGGGCCCAGAATACGCGAGCTGGACGTCAACTTAGACAAAGACTCTAAAATAATGAAGATAAAAATTTCCTTTTATACCAAAATATGATAACACAAAGTTTTGAAATCCAACTTGAACAACAAAATATAAATTAGTGTAAGCTCCATAAGCTCACACCCAAAATAATTAAATATACAAATTCTAATGACGTCAAGTTTGGTACAACTAGTCCCAAAAAGGTTACACATTTATGTAATGTAAACCCACCAATAACAACTTGCCCAAAAAGCTCAACCCTCGCGACGTCCTCCTCGTGATCAGCGAGTCTAATCCTTTCCTCCTTGGGGGGGGGGGTTTAAGGAAAAACAAAGATAAAAGAAAAGGGGTGAGATAAATCTCAATAAGTTACTAATGCAACTACATGACATGCTATGATGCAATAAGCAACAACAATAATAAATATCACTTAGCATATAGCATTTATCAATTAACAGATAGCAGCGGAAATAAACAAGTAACAAAGGATATTAGCCAAGGTTTCCCAACTGATATAACCAAATAAAGGTCGCTGCGCAGCTTCAATAATCAACAATCAACATCTTCATAGTAGCATGAAAGCTGAAGAGAAAACCCCCGGTACCGGAATCAATAACAAAGTAACGTGCCACAAAGGGCAGGGGAGATGACACAAAGTCAAAACCCAAAACGTCTAGCTAGAATACTCACCAAAGGGAGCTAGCTCATCCCATCCAAGGCCAATCTGGACGGGGAAAGAAGGACCAATGGGCGATGCTATACTGGACTTGGCTTGTGCCATTATAGCATTATCCATTGCCTGACTCGATACACAAATAACCAGCTGGACTTTTAAGTAAAGGCTAAGTAATAAAATACTAGCACGATAAACAACTAATGATTCCAAAGTAGGGAACCATTCCAAATAAATCACCACAAAGGTAAACCAATCCAAACCACACATCAAAGATGGCCCACATTCCCAAAACGATACTTAATCAAATTCCATAACATTTTTTATTCACAAAAGAACAAATTCCAATTAATAAAGTGTTCCACGATGTTAACTTAAGTTAATTAGAGTAAATAAACTTAAACTAGGAAGCCACGTAGTCTTAAACAAGCAAAAGGCAGATTTTCCAGAGCAGGCGAGCAGGCGGGCACGCGCATAGGGGCAGGCGGGCGCTTATTTGCCCAGAAGGTTTGGCCGCAGGAAAAGGCTAGGCGGGCGGGCGTCTGGTCCAACCCGGGCGGGCGCTCGGTCGACGGGCTGGGAGGGATTTCAGCTGGGTTTACCAAAGTTTCTCACCATTTCTCAAATCAACCAAAAATCAACACTTCTCACAAGATCAACAAGGTACCCAAACAACATTTAAGCTTAAGAGGGACCAAAACATCATCATCTATCAACCCAAGCCAAGATTAAATCCCATAAATCAATAATGAACTCTTTATCAAATATCACAAAATGAGTAATCAATCAAACACTTCAAAGCTCAACCAAGGATCAATGTATATCATCTAAATCATCATATGAACATAGAATGAGCATTTTAACATAAAATGGGGGAAAGTAAACTTACCCGGATTTTCTCAAAGATGACGGAATTCAAATATTTTTGGTTCTACGCGATCCTATCGACGATCCTTTTCTTGAGCTAAGGAAGAGAGATAGAAGGCTGGGAGAGAGGGAGTAGGGTGAGGAAGAGAGTGAGGGGAAGGAAGAGTAGGGAGGGAGTAGTTAAAAATATTTAAAAAGGTTACACTTAGGCCCCCTCACTACTAACACATAACCAAAACTAAATTCCCTACTACCCACTTAACACAATATCAACCAAATAATGCTAAACACAAATTAATATTATGAGATATAAAATGCACACATAAATATTTAAATCAAATAAATAAATAAATAATTAATTATTTATCAATAAAATAGAGACGGGTTTTCGGGTCGTGACATTCACTCCCCCTTAAAGAAAATTCGACCCGAATTTTAACGAGACTTACCCGAATTAAAAAGCCACGGATATCTACGCTCCATCTCCTCTCGAAGCTCCCAAGTCGATTCTTCAACATTGTGATTCCTCTAAAGAACTCTATCCAACAGAATGCTTTTGCTTCTCAACTCTTGGACTTTGGAATCAAGAATCCGAACCGGTCGTTCCTCGTAGGTCATATCAGGCTCTATATCCTCCGGTACCCTCAGTAACACGTGAGATGGATCATGAACATACTTCCGAAGCATAGAAACGTGAAAAACGTTATGTAACCGGTCCAAAGAAGATGGTAACGCAAGCCGATATGCTAGAAGTCCCACTTTCCTCAAAATCTCAAACGGTCCAACAAACCTCGGAGCCAATTTACCTTTCTTCCCGAACCTTCGAATGCCCACTTTCATAGATACCTTTAAGAACACGAAGTCTCCGGTCTGAAAACTAAGATCTCGTCTTTGATGATCGGCGTAGCTCTTCTGTCGACTCTGGGCCGTCTTCAATCGATCCCGAATAATTTTAACCTTTTCCACCGAGTCCTGAATCATGTCAACACCTCAAAGTTTTTCTTCCCCAACCTCGTCCCAACAAATAGGTGACCGGAATTTCCTCCCATACAAAGCCTCATACGGTGCCATCTGAATACTCGACTGATAACTATTATTGTAGGCGAACTCTGCAAGCGGTAGATGGGTATCCCACGAATCTGGAAAGTCAACTGTGCAAGCCCGTAACATATCCTCGAGAATCTGGATGGTTCTTTCAGACTGACCGTCAGTCTGAGGATGAAATGCGGTGCTAAACCTCAAATCGTTACCCAAAGCCTTCTGTAACGCTTGCCAAAATCGGGATGTAAACCTGGGATCTCTGTCTGACACAATACTAACTGGAACACCATGTAATCTGACAATCTCATGAATATACAAATTCGCAAGTTTCTCCATCGAATAGGAAATGTCAATGGGTAAGAAATGAGAAGATTTGGTCAACCTATCCACAATCACCCAAACTGCATTGAACCTCCTACGAGTCCTGGGTATCCCAGTTACAAAATCCATCGTAATGTGTTCCCACTTCCACTCGGGTATCTCAAGAGGCTGAAGTAGCCCTGCGGGTCTCTGATGTTCTGCTTTAACTTGTTGACAGGTCAAACATTTCGACACATATTCTGCAATTTCCCTCTTCATGTTAATCCACCAAAATTGTTTTTTTAAATCCTGATACATCTTCGTACTCCCGGGATGAATGGTATACCGGGATTTGTGACCCTCGTCAAGAACTCGCTGTTTAATCCCACCGATATTCGGCACACAAAATATGCTACGATAAGTCAACACTCCCCCGGAGTCAAGCTGGAAGTCAACATAATGTCTATCCCGAGCATTATTCATAATCTTCTTCAACTCTGGGTCATCCTTCTGAGTATCCTTTATTTGTTGAATTAGGGTCGGAGATACCCTAATATTCGCAAAAATCGCCCCACGTCTTGATTCGCGAGGACACCAATCTCAAGCATCCTCTAGCAATTTCCATTCACTAATCATCATTGATGCCACATAAGACTTCCGACTGATCGCATCAGCTACCACATTTGCTTTGCCCGGATGGTACGAAATGGTGCAATCATAATCTTTTAAAAGATCCATCCACCTACGCTTCCGGTTGTTCAATTCCTTTTGAGAGAAGAGGTATTTCAAACTCTTGTGATCGGTAAAAATCTCAAACTTCGCCCCATATAGGTAATGCTTCCACTTATGCAATGCAAAGACTACCGCAGCCAACTCTATATCATGAGTAGGGTAATTCTGTTCACTAGGGGTCAACTTCCTCGAAGCATAAGCAATTACTTTTCCATTCTGCATCAAAACACAACCCAAACCCTCTTTCGAAGCATCACTGTAAATTACTAAATCGTCATTTCCATTTGGTAACGCAAGAATAGGAGCCGTAGTTAATCTCTTCTTTAATTCCTCAAAGCTACTTTGACATTTTTCACTCCACATAAACGGTACATCCTTCCGGGTCAGCTGAGTCATCGGAGTAGCAATCCTCGAAAACCCTTCTATAAACCTTCTGTAATACCCAGCTAAACCCAGAAAACTTCTGATCTCGGTCACTGACTCGGGTATCTTCCAATCCACTATGGCTTCTATCTTTGAAGGATCCACAGAAATCCCATCTTTCGAAATAACATGACCCAGAAATGAAACCTTCTCGAGTCAAAATTCGCATTTACTAAACTTCGCAAACAACTGCTCCCTCGCAAGAATGGATAAAACTGTCCTCAAGTGTTGCTCGTGCTCCTCTCGAGATTTAGAGTAGACAAGAATGTCGTCGATGAAGACCACCGCGAACGAATCAAGATAAGGATGGAAAACCCGGTTCATCAAATCCATAAACACGGCAGGCGCGTTAGTCAACCCAAACGGCATAACCAAGAACTCGTAATGACCATAGCGAGTGCGAAAGGCAGTCTTCGGAATATCCTCCGATCGAATCTTCAACTGATGGTACCCACTCCTCAAATCAAGTTTAGAAAACACCACGGACCCTTGAAGCTGATCAAATAAATCATCAGTGTGAGGTAGGGGATACTTGTTCTTCACTGTAACCTGATTCAATTTTCGGTAATCAATACACAATCTCAAAGAACCGTCTTTCTTCCGCACAAACAAAACCGGTGCTCCCCACGGGGAAACACTAGGGCGGATAAACCCTCGATCAAGCAACTCTTGCAACTGAACCTTTAGTTCCTTCAACTCTGCGGGAGCCAACCTATACGGTGCCTTTGAAATCGGAGCCGTACCCGGCAAAAGGTCTATACAAAACTCTATTTCACGATCGGGAGGCATATCATATTCAGAAGAGAAAACATTGGGAAATTCTCTAACTACCCGAACACTCTCCAAACTAGGGGATTCTTTCCTAGTATCAAGCACACTAGCCAAGTACCCCTTGCAACCACGGTGCAACAATCTCCTAGCTTTCACATAAGAAATGATACGAATATTCCTACCCAAAGGCATAGCCTCAAAAACAAATTTAGGCACATCAGGAATAGAGAAATTAACAACCTTCCTACGACAATCAACAGAAGCATGAAACTTGCTCAACCAGTCCATACCCAAAATAACATCAAAATCTTGAATCGGAAGGACTACCAAGTCCGCACACAAGACACGACCACATATAAGCACATCATAAGCACGAAATACTCTATCGGTCGCCAAACACTCTCCCATAGGAGTTGACACCTCTAACACATAGGGAAAAGACTCAGATGCAGCATTTAGTAAAGAAGCAAATTGCACAGAAATGTAAGAATGAGATGATCCTGGATCTACTAACGCGCGGGCGCTCACATTAAACACAGAAACAATACCTCCAATAACAGAAGGATCATCGGTAGCTTGTTGTTTATTCATGGCAAATACCCTTCCTTGGACCTTGAACTTCCCCGCAGCATCTCTTTTCTGACCCTATAGAGCCCCAGCTCCTACCCCAGTCGGTTGACCTCTGAATCTCGGGCAATCCTTCACAAAATGCCCTAACTGCCCACAGTTAATACATTTCCCCTGTTTCTTCCAACACTGGTCCTCCGAGTGTCCTCCCCTTTGGCAATATGAACAGAGTCTCCTATTTTGGTTCCCTTGGTTCCCGGCAGTAGTGCCCGGGTTCCTTGGGATTGGTTGCCCTCGGGACTGAGATTGTCCCCCAAAATTACCTCGGTTATTAGAACGGGATTGTGGCTTGCTCTGCCCTCCCTGCTTGCTAGTGTTAGTCACCTCGACCTTTTTCTTATGATCCTCTATATCTTGCTTGATTAAGTATGCACGGTCTACCGCATCCTGGAATGTCACAATCCTCTGGGCTATAAGCTGAGTGCGGATAGAAGTCTTCAAACCCCGGATGAATCTCATAGCTTTCTGTTCTTCGGTCCTCACAAGATAGTCACAATACCGGGCTAATTCTGTGAACTTAGCCGAGTACTGAGCTATAGACAACAAACCTTGCTCCAAGTTGAGAAGCTCGATCTCCTTTCGGTTCTGGTCCACTACCGGGATAAAATGCTCTTTGAACTTCCGCACAAACAATTCCCATGCATACACTGTATGGGTATCATCCCAACTCGCTTTAACTCCTTTCCACCAATGCTCGGCGGCACCCATAATCTTATAAGCCGCGAACCGGACTCTATCCTCGTTCGTGCACCCAAACACATCATAGATTTTCTCCATTGACTCGATCCATAGTTCGGCCTTCTTCATATCGGGCTCACCATCAAACTCTCTTGGTTTTAATTTCAGAAATTGCTCCAACCCGTAACGCGGAGGTGGCACATGCTCCTCTCTTGGCCCTTGGTCATGAATTGCCTTCATGGCCGCCTCAAACATGCCTTGGAACATAGCACGGTTCTCTTCCCGAAGATCATTCTGATTCTGAGACCCACTAGAACCTTCACCCGTTCTTCTTCTAGCCATTGTGAATAATTACCTGCATAAAACATCAACCGTTACTCACTCCGAACACAACTACCCTCCTAGGTTATACTAGTCCACCTAGACTTATACTTAGAGCTAAACTATAGCTCTGATACCAACTGTCGCGACCCCGACCCCGCGGGCCCGGAGTACGCGAGCTGGATGTCGACTTAGACAAAGACTCTAAAATAATGAAGATAAAAATTTCCTTTTATACCAAAATATGATAACACAAAGTTTTGAAATCCAACTTGAACAACAAAATATAAACTAGTGTAAGCTCCATAAGCTCACACCCAAAATAATTAAATATACAAATTCTAATGACGTCATGTTTGGTACAACTATTCCCAAAAAGGTTACACATTTATGTAATGTAAACCCACCAATAACAACTTGCCCATAAAGCTCAACCCTCGCGACGTCCTCCTCGTGATCAGCGAGTCTAATCCTTTCCTCTTGGGGGGGGGGTTAAGGAAAAACAAAGATAAAAGAAAAGGGGTGAGATAAATCTCAATAAGTTACTAATGCAACTACATGACATGCTATGATGCAATAAGCAACAACAATAATAAATATCACTTAGCATATAGCATTTATCAATTAACAGATAGCAGCGGAAATAAACAAGTAACAAAGGATATTAGCCAAGGTTTCCCAACTGATATAACCAAATAAAGGTCGCTGCGCAGCTTCAATAATCAACAATCAACATCTTCATAGTAGCATGAAAGCTGAAGAGAAAACCCCCGGTACCGGAATCAATAACAAAGTAACGTGCCACAAAGGGCAGTGGAGATGACACAAAGTCAAAACCCAAAACGTCTAGCTAGAATACTCACCAAAGGGAGCTAGCTCATCCCATCCAAGGCCAATCTGGATGGGGAAAGAAGGACCAATGGGCGATGCTATACTGGACTTGGCTTGTGCCATTATAGCATTATCCATTGCCTGACTCGATACACAAATAACCATCTGGACTTTTAAGTAAAGGCTAAGTAATAAAATACTAGCACGATAAACAACTAATGATTCCAAAGTAGGGAACCATTTCAAATAAATCACCACAAAGGTAAACCAATCCAAACCACACATCAAAGATGGCCCACATTCCCAAAACGATACTTAATCAAATTCCATAACATTTTTTATTCACAAAAGAACAAATTCCAATTAATAAAGTGTTCCACGATGTTAACTTAAGTTAATTAGAGTAAATAAACTTAAACTAGGAAGCCACGTAGTCTTAAACAAGCAAAAGGCAGATTTTCCAGAGTAGGCGGGCGGGAGGGCGCGCGCATAGGGGCATGCGGGCGCTTATTTGCCTAGAAGGTTTGGCCGCAGGAAAAGGCTAGGCGGGCGGGCGCCTGGTCTAACCCGGGCGGGCGCTCGGTCGACGGGCTGGGAGGGATTTCAGCTGGGTTTACCAAAGTTTCTCACCATTTCTCAAATCAACCAAAAATCAACACTTCTCACAAGATCAACAAGGTACCCAAACAACATTTAAGCTTAAGAGGGACCAAAACATCATCATCTATCAACCCAAGCCAAGATTAAATCCCATAAATCAATAATGAACTCTTTATCAAATATCAAAAAATGAGTCATCAATCAAACACTTCAAAGCTCAACCAAGGATCAATGTATATCATCTAAATCATCATATGAACATAGAATGAGCATTTTAACATAAAATGGGGGAAAGTAAACTTACCCGGATTTTCTCAAAGATGACAGAATTCAAATATTTTTGGTTCTACGCGATCCTATCGACGATCCTTTTCTTGAGCTAAGGAAGAGAGAGAGAAGGCTGGCAGAGAGGGAGTAGGGTGAGGAAGAGAGTGAGGGAGAAGGAAGAGTAGGGAGGGAGTAGTTAAAATTATTTAAAAAGGTTACACTTAGGCCCCATCACTACTAACACATAACCCAAACTAAATTCCCTACTACCCACTTAACACAATATCAACCAAATAATGCTAAACACAAATTAATATTATGAGATATAAAATGCACACATAAATATTTAAATCAAATAAATAAATAAATAAATAATTATTTATCAATAAAATAGAGACGGGTTTTCGGGTCGTGACAGGGCAGCTCGAAGCAAAGTGTCCTGGTTTCCTGCAATTAAAATAAACAAGGTCTTCTTTTCTTTTAGAATCAGTGCTCCTCGTGAACTTTGGAGGAGCTCTTCTTGTAGATCCTTGAGCTTTGTTGAATGAGCTGGGTTTTGAGAATTTTCTGAACTTCTGGAATCTATTCACAAATAAAGCAAAGTCTTCATCATCCATGTCTAATAGCACAGAAGTAGAAATTTTAGGATCCGAACTTTTCTCATCTTGTACCGGCGCGGGCACATGCGCTTCCTCTTTATGTGCCACCATAGCAATGGATTTTGATTTTCCTTCAGTTTCACTAATGCGCTGAAGTTTGAGCTCATAAACCTTAAGATTTGTATAAAGGTTTCTTAATGTCCATACATCTAAAGTTCCAGCGTCTTCACGGGCGCTAGATTTATGTAGGTATCTTGATCCAAAAGCAGCAAGGAAATTAGTGTTTAATTCCTTATTAGAGAACTTCTTTCCAAGTGAAATACAGAGATTGATAATTTCACAATAGCGTTCATAAGTCTGTCTCAATGTTTCACCGGGGAGTTGAGAGAAATTGTTGAATCTCTTTTGCACTTCGTATCTCTTGTTCTCCTTGCAAACTGTGTCTCCTTCTACATGCTCTTCAATAGCAACCCATAACTCATTGGCGGTAGCACAATGCATGACTTGTTGTTTCATAGCCGTGCTTAGAGTGTTTAGGAGAATGTTTCTTGCTTTGCCATCATTTGCAACTCTTCTTGTTTCTTCCTCAGTCCATTCTTCCTTTGGTGTCTTGATGGTTTGTTGAGCAGCGTTGGTGCACGGATTTGGATTCGCTTTCATTGGGATGTAAGGTCCATAAACCACGGTGTCATGAAGCCTTTCATCGATTGAGGTAAGATGGGTCAAGATGCTGAATTTCCACACGTCAAAATGATCTTCATCAAAGACTGGAACATGTGTGTAGTTAGCAGTTGCCGAAGGTTTTGAGTTTGCCATATCGAATCGGCACCCAAGCTGTTAAGCTTGAAAAACAAAAAAAATGTTTTATAAAGGTGTTTGCTCTGATACCACTTGTTGGTCCCAAAGGGTAATAAGGGTAGGGAAAATAGCTAGAGGGGGGGTGAATAGCTGTTTTAAAATTCTTTTCGTACCCTTGATAAACTCAATTGCAAATGCGCACTTTATCAAATAAGCATTATGAAATGCGCCTAAGTGAGTGAGTGAAATGCACAGCGGAATTTAGTTAAGTAAATAGGCGCAAAGTATGATAAAGGGGGCGCACACACACTCTAAGTATTTTGGCTCAAAGTGGGTGAAATAAGGAACTAAGGCAAATGATATAACAAACACAACACAATTCAATCCAATCAATCTACAATGAGTAAACAAGCAAATAGTAAGATAAGATAATAACTTGAAAGTAAATGACAAGAATTGAATGCGTGCTATTTGGAGAGGTTCAATCGGTAAATGATTTACGTCCTTTACTGTTAGGCCCAATTGGTAGGAAAATAGGCTAGAGGGGGGGTGAATAGCCTAATTAAAAAAAATTCAAAGAAACACTTTATAAATGCAAAGTCACTTATTAGTTTGCAAACCATTATCAGTAAGCGCAGCGGAGAAGATATAACTTAGTTTTGCTCACACAAAATCAGTATGAAAAGGTTTTGAGAGCTTGGTTTAAACACAAAATAGTTTCTAAAAGTTCAATGCAGTTTCAAGAGATTGATCAAAGGAAATATAATGAATCAATAAGAACAAGTACGATCTGCCAGTGATAGAGTTCCAACCGGCAAGGACAAAGTAAGTAACAGGGGACACAATGATTTGGAGAGGTTCACAGTGTAAATACTGCTACGTCCTCTACCAAGTTTGGTCAGAACTTGGATTTGGGTTAAGAGCACTATTAGATATCCCTAGTCTATTACAAGTGCGGCTTTGCTAGATACAAAGACTAAAATCTAGAGATCACTAATGGATCGTGATACAAATACTGACCATGTGTTTTTTAGCGGCAAGTCCAGAAGAACTTATCTCACTCAGGTGGGTGTGTGATTAACTCAAGCAACATATTCCTTAAAATATTCTAGTTCGGGAATACTGACAATGTTGATGAGTTTGTGCACAAGTGTATGTCCTAATAAATGTCTAATGATTTCTGGGACACGGAATGTTTGAGCTTCAATGAATGCTCTAAACAATAAACTCTCTTCAATGCACTATTTTCACCAACTTTCTTCAATGCTCTAAGTCCTCTATTTATAAGAGGAGTTAATGACTTGAGTCTTGTAGAAGAAGGCATGCAATTTGAATTTCCAGCCGGGTAGTTGAGGAGCATTAAATACGGTATCTTTTGCATTAATGGCGGGGATTTAAAGTACACGCATGCTTGGAAAAATATGATGGGTAAAGACCCCTTTGTCTCAACCGGTTACCTGCAAAAAGCAAGTAGAGACAGAGTAGAGCTAAAAATAGCTATGTGTCAGACGGCACAGTAATCATGACATAGCAGATAAACTACTTTCAGATAAGACAGTACAAAAAGGACAAAGACAATCGGTAAAGTTGACTTTAAGGTAGAACGATGAAACCTGACTACCAGTAAAGTCCAGACTATCCTTGCTGATTGTTATGTCGTCGGCAACTTGTTTTGTGAACTGAGTAGTAAGTTGATCGGAAACTTGGGTTCTGATCTGCTGATTTGATTACTGTTGTCCTCTGGCTGTTTTGCCTTGTATGAAAAGTTGTTGTACACCTGTGCTGGTCACAAAGAATACTAAGTGTACCTGTGCTAACTTTGCTACTTGTGCTAGTCTGCCGATCTCATCAGTAAAGTATTAAAAGTTACCTTTCTGATTTATCACAAGGATTTTGGATAAATCTTTGACACGATTTGGGTAAGGCGGTGCACACACGTGTCAGAAAGGTAGTGTGACCGATTGTACCTTTGATTTGACTTTGCTTACATCATGTGTCAGAGAATCCTTATCCATTAAGGGAAGATCTACCGATGAGTTTCGAAATTTGAATATCGGCAAGACGTAAATTTGCAAGTTATGTTGATCGGCAAGATATTGTTGATCAGCATGTTGCTTTTGGTCGGTAATACCTTTTGATCGGCAATGTATTTCATACTTTACTGATGAGATCGGCAGACTAGCACAAGTAGCAAAGTTAGCACAGTTTTAACCAAAATAATCAATCATACCTAGTTCACCTCTGAGGAATTCAAATCATTTCTGATCTGAGGGTTTAGTCAGTATGTCTGCTCTTTGGAAATCGGTATAAACTTTGAGCAGCACAACATTTCCCTTTTCTACATGTTCCTTCAGAAAGTGATACTTGATGTCTATGTGCTTGGTTTTGGAGTGCATGACCGAATTGTTTTATACTGAGATAGCAGATTGATTGTCACAGTAAATAGGACAAACTTGAGATGGAATTTCATAGTCAACCAGCTGCTGCTTCATCCAAAAGATATGTGAACAGCAACTGCCGGCAGCTATGTATTCAGCTTCAGCAGTGGAAGTGGAAATTGATGCTTGCTTTTTATAGAACCAAGACACCAACCGATCACCAAGAAACTGGCATGTTCCACTTGTACTTTTTCTGGTCACCCTACAAGCTACAAAGTCTGCATCTGAATAACCTATTAGATTAAAAGATGAATCTCTAGCATACCATAATCCAAGGTTAACAGAACCACATAAATATTTAATAATGTGTTTTACAGCCTGCAGATGGGATTCCCTAGGGTCAGCTTGAAACCTGGCACATACACAAATAGCAAACATGATATCTGGTCTACTGGCAGTTAGATAGAGGAGTGAGCCAATCATACCTCGGTAGACAGTCAAATCTACCTTCTTACCAGACTCATCCTTATCTAAATGAATGTTAGTGCCCATCGGTGTGCTTTGAGAGTGAGCATTGTCAAAGCCAAACTTCTTGATAAGTTCTTTAGTGTACTTGGCTTGACTGATGAATATTCCTTCATTGGTTTGCTTGACTTGAAGTCCAAGAAAGTATGTTAGTTCACCCATCATGCTCATCTCGAATTTGCTCTGTATTAGCTTCTCAAATCTCTTGCAAAGTGATTCATTAGTAGATCCAAAAATGATATCATCAACATATATTTGAACAAACAATGAATGACCTTTATGCTTGGCAACAAATAAAGTAGTATCGATTTTACCTCATGTGAAACCTAAGCCATCACTAAATAAGAACTTAGAAAGGGTTTCATACCATTCCCTTGGAGCTTGCTTTAGGCCATAGAGAGATTTCTTCAATCGATAGACATGATCAGGCTTCTTGGAGTCCTCAAAACTAGGTGGTTGTTCAACATAAACAAGTTCTTGGAGTTCTCCATTCAGGAAATCACTTTTCATGTCCATTTGATATAACTTGAATTCTTTAAAGGCATCATAGGCTAAGAAAAGTCTTATAGCTTCTATCTTGCAATAGGAGCAAATGTCTCATCGTAGTCAATCCCTTCTTCTTGTCGGTAGCCTTTAGCAACTAACCTTGCTTTGTTTCTAGTGATATTCCCAGCTTCATCCAACTTGTTCCTGTAGACTCATTTTATACCAATAACTTATTGAGAAGTTGGTCTTGGCACAAGTTTCCATACTTTGCATCTTTTAAACTGATTCAGTTCCTCTTGCATGGCTTCAACCCAACCAGGATCAGCAAGAGCTTCTTCAGTCTTCTTTGTTTCTATGTTGGAAACCATAGCAGATGAGAAGAGACTTTCATCAAATGCTTTGCCAAGGTTCCTTGTCAGTCTGGGACCAAAGACATCACCAATCATATTTTCTAATGGATGACCATGAACTATTTTGACTTCTCTCAGCACATCAAGTCTTACTGACTCTTGTTGAAAAGATTCTAGAGGAGGATCATGGTCAGCGGATGGTGGAAGACAAGAAGTGTTTTGAGTGAGAGGTGGATGAACACTTGAAGGGTTAGGCCTTATAACAGAAATTGGTTGAGGGCTAGATCTGTCTTCATGATGATCAGCAGAGTTTGCATCGGCAAATGGATTATAAAAGTTATCGGTATGATCATGTTTTGATGATGATGGGAAATACTGAGTATCTGCTGGTTCTTCTATTGAAATGACTGGATCATCAGCTGGTACTTGACCTACAGGGTTAGAATTACTAGATTCACCTGTCTCATGAACACTAGAACCATTAGTACTATTTAGAGCCTTGTTAGACTCTAGCAAATCAAATTCATCAAGGGTTACATGAAAAGATTCAACAATTTTCAAAAGTTTCTTATTGAAAACTCGAAAGGCCTTACTATGTTTGGCGTATCCAACAAAGATTCCTTCATCAGCTTTCACATCAAATTTACCTCTGTGCTCCTTACTGTTGTAAAGCACGTAACATTTGCAGCCGAATATTTTGAAGAAGCCAATGTTGGGAATTCTGCCTCTCCAGAGTTCATAAGGAGTCTTGTTATGGAATTTGTTGATAAGAGATCTGTTCTGAGTGAAGCAGGCGGTATTGATGGCTTCAGCCCAAAAGTATTTTGGCAGCCTGGCTTCAGCGATCATGGTTTTACCAGCTTCTATAAGAGTTCTGTTCTTTCTTTCAACGACACCATTTTAATATGGTGTACCGGCAGCTGAGAAGTTGTGGTCTATGCCATGATCATCACAGTACTGAGCAATACCGTTGTTCTTGAATTCAGTGCCGTTGTCTGATCTCATACTGATGATATCACTTTTTGGGTCTGTAGTTGTCTGAATAACTTGGTAGCAACGGAATAGGTGTCATCTTTGTGACTAAAAGTTTCCACCCAAGTATATCTAGAGAAATCATCTACTACAACCAAGGTGTATCTACTTCCCCCAATACTTGCTGTAGTTGTGGGGCCAAATAGATCCATATGTAGCATTTGGTAAGTTTGAAGGTGCTAGTGTTGCCTTTCTTTCCTTTCTGTTTACCTTTGGCAGTTACCTTTTTAGGTACTTGTCCATCGGCAGCAGAAGTGGTTAGACCGACAGCACTTGCTCTACTGATGTATTCACCAAGAATATTGTTATCAGCAGACTCAGTATCCGCAACCTTAACTTGACTTTGTTTGTGCTTATCTTTCATTTTGTTCTGGTTCTTAGGATACTTCATAGCCACAGCACTGTATACTGGCTTGGCATCCACATGCACTGAGTTAACAGAACTACACTTAACTTTCTCATCTTTTTTCTCGATCGCACTAGTTTCAGTAGAGCTAGTGCTGCTGTAATTAAAACCTAACCCAGATTAGTCCTTATATTACATTTGGGTCGATAGGATTGTTTCAACAGCAGCTCTAGATTCTGTGTAAGAATCAATGATACTTGAAAGATGATTATTTCTTAACACAAGATCTTCGATCTGGGCTATCAATACTGCTACTTGGCATTTAAGATCCATGTTTTCTTTCTTTAGAGAAACAAACTCAAACTCATGTCCTTTAAGAAATTTAAGTTCAGACACAAGCAAGTCATTTTCTGCAGAAATTCTATTGAAATCGGCAGCCATCGCTTTATGAACGCTACTCAACTTCTCATGATCAATAAAAAGTTCATCCATTGTCTCTACCATTTCAGATTTAGATATTTCAAGAAAAGGCTCGGCTAAAGTTTTAGGGTTAGAAGAAATGGTTTTAGGAGAGAAGTCAGGTACGGAAGAGATGGGTTTAGATAGGCTTTTGGCAATGCTTGGATGTTCAGTGAATGAGAATTTTCTGGTCATCGGTAAGGATTTAGGTTTGGTGGCAGTGAAGTGAGAAGAGTTACACTTCCCATAGAGTGAGGTTCCCACTTGATGAAATTTGTATCCATTTGGGTTTTCTGCTTTGACACTAATTTCTTTGAAGTGTGGTTAAGGTCTTCCAGCAGCTTCTTCTCTGACTGCAGTTCTTAGAGGAGATGGATCTCGGTAGACTGGAGTCGGTAATGATGATAAATCAGCATCTTCTAAGTCTAGGGCAACAAAACTTACATCGGCATCTTCATCTTCATCGGCATCTTCGTCTGAGTCAGTTTCACACCAAACCGGTAAGGCCTTTTCTGTGCTTTCATCGGCAACAAAGCTTCGAGACTTAGGATGTCTCTTGCTAAATGACTTCCTCACATACTCATATTTTGGTTGAGGACATTTGGAAGCAAAGTGACCAGGTTTTCTGCAGTTGAAGCAGACAAGATCACCTTTGTTGTTCTTTCCATCGGTAGCACTTGTAGAAGGTTTGTTGTAGCTTGATGGTTTTTAAAATGATGGTGTGAATGGTTTTTGTTGCTGGTAGTTTCCCTTCTGCATTCTTTTGAAGTCTTTAAACCTTTTGTAGTTCCTAGCGAAGGCGGCAAATTCGTCTTCTTCCATAGGTTTTTCTGAGGTTGTTTCAGGGGTAATTGAACTGCAGGGTGTTTGATGGGGATCTATGGGAGGGAATTTGTTTGAAAGGAAGGATATCTGTGACTGAGCTGATAGAGACAAGTTTTTGAAATTTTTATCGAGAATGTTATGTTTTTGCAGTTCTCTCTTATACAGAAATAGACTAGACACTCGATTCTGAATAGAAGTCTTGTTTAAGTCTCTTACTTCTCTAACAGCAGTGACCTTGGTATGATACTCATTTCCCAAAGAACTTAGAAAATGAATATTTAGGTCTTTCATAGTATAAACCTTTCCTAATGAAGCACATAAATTACTTCCCTCGCAGAATCTGTCGTAGGCACTCCTTAGTGATTCACCATCTTGTTTCTTGAAGGATTCAAACTCAGCAATGCAATCGTAGAGTCTGTTGTCCTTCACCTGCTCATCACCTTCAAAGTATGCAAGGATCTTGTTCCAGCATTCTTGAGCCATGGATCACAAGTCAATGAGTTAATATTTCTTATCATCCAAACCACAAGAGATAATGTGGCATGCTTTTCCATCTAGGGCAGCTAAAAGTTTGTCATCCTCAGTCCATTCCTCTCTGGGTTTTTCAACCAGAGTTTCCTCAATCTGAACATGGGTTTCTTGTTCAGTGTCACGATCAGCATGTTGTGTCAGCGGAGTGGAGGGAATAGGTCTATAGGTGGTTGAGACTTTTAAGGGAATGATTGGACCAACTTCTATGACCTTCATCAACCGATTATCGATTGAGTTCATATACTTTATCATACGAGATTTCCAGACACCAAACTCGTTGACATTCAACAACGAGATGGTAGTGATGTTGAATGACTGCATGATTTTCCTGCCATGGTGTCGGCAAACAAGCTGCAAAGCTTAGAAATTTCTTTCAAAATTCCAAGCTCTGATACCAATTGTTAGGCCCAATTGGTAGGAAAATAGCGTATAGGGGGGTGAATTGCCTAATTAAATTTTTTTTAAAGAAACACTTTATAAATGCAAAGTCACTTATCAGTTTGCAAACTATTATCAGTAAGCGCAGCGGAGAAGATATGACTTAGTTTTGCTCACACAAAATCAGTATGAAAAGGTTTTGAGAGCTTGGTTTAAAAAACACAAAGTAGTTTCTAAAAGTTCAATGTAGTTTCAAGAGATTGATCAAAGGAAATACAATGAATCAGTAAGAACAAGTACGATATGCCGGTGATAGAGTTCCAAACGGCAAGGACAAAGTAAGTAACAGGGGACACAATGATTTGGAGAGGTTCACAGTGTAAATACTGCTACGTCCTCTACCAAGTTTGGTCATAACTTGGATTTGGGTTAAGAGCACTATTAGATATCCCTAGTCTATTATAAGTGCGGCTTTTCCGGATACAAAGACTAAAATCTAGAGATCACTAATGGATCGTGATAAAAAAAACAGACCAAGTGTTTTTGAGCGGCAAGTACAGAAGAACTTATCTGACTCAGGTGGGTGTGTGATTAACTCAAGCAACGTATTCCTTAAAATATTCTAGTTCAGGAATACTGACAATGTTGATGAGGTTGTGCACAAGTGTATGTCCTAATAAATGTCTAATGATTTCTGCGACACTGAATGTTTGAGCTTCAATGAATGCTCTAAACAATCAACTCTCTTCAATGCACTATTTTCACCAACCTTCTTCAATGCTCTAAGTCCTCTATTTATAAAAGGAGTTAATGACTTGAGTCCTGTAGAAGAAGGCTTGCAATTTGAATTTCCAACCGGGTAGTTGAGGAGCATTAAATGCGGTATCTTTTGCATTAATGGCGGGGATTTGAAGTACACGCATGTTTAGAAAAATCTCATCGGTAAAAACCCCTTTGTCTCAACCGATTACCTGTAAAAAGCAAGTAGAGACAGACTAGAGCTAAAAATGGCTATGTGTCAGATGGCGCAGTAATCATGACAGAGTAGATAAACTACTTTCAGATAAGACAGTACAAAAAGGACAAAGACAATCGGTAAAGTTGACTTTAAGGTAGAACGATGAAACCTGACTACCAGTAAAGTCCAGACTGTCCTTGCTGATTGTTATGTCGTCGGCAACTTGTTTTGTGAACTGAGTAGTAAGTTGATCGGCAACTTGGGTTCTGGTCTACTGATTTGATTACTGTTGTCCTCTGACTGGTTTGCCTTGTATTAAAAGTTGTTTTACACCTGTGCGGGTCACAAAGAATCCTAAGGGTACCTTGGAAAGGTTCTAATAAAATTGGGGGATTGTCACGACCCGAAATCTAGGCTCTATTTTATTGGTAATAAATAATTATTATTTATTTATTTGCTTATTTATTTCTTTAAATTATTATTTATTTAAATATTTATGTGTGCATTTTATGTGTTATAATAATTTATGCCTAGCATTTTATTTGGGTCATTTGTGCTAGTGTAGAAGTGTTGAGTCTTATTTGTTAGTGGGGAGTATTTGTGTTAGTGATGGGGAAGGGGTCTAATTGTAACATTTTGAAATAATTCCCTACTCCTTCTCTTCTCCCTCACTCTTTCTCTTCTCCCTCATCATTCCCAGCAACTCCCTCTCTCCCTCCTTGTTTGTGGTAAGTTTTTTCTCTCTCACTTCTCTCTTCATTTTCTTCGTCTTCCTCTTGTTATCTCTCATTTCTTAAAACTTGAAACATGTTTAGATCGTCGATAGGATCGTTGGAAGCCAAAAATATTTGAAATCCATCAACTTTGAGAAATTCAAGTAAGTTACTTTCCCCCCCCCCCCATTTATGCTAAAATGTTCATCCTATGCTTAGATGATACTATGATTTCCATTTATTGCTTCTTTGGTTGATTTTGAGATGATTTACATTTTTATTCATTTTTGTGGAATTTGGTATTTGAATCTTGTGTTGGGTTTCTAGATGTTGTTATTTATCCCCATTGCAAGTCTATAAGTGTTTTTGGTTCATAGTTGTGTATATTGCAAGTCTTGGTTCCAAGTATTTGTGAAATGGTGAAGATTTGGGTTTGTTTTGAGTTTTGGATTGAAAATGGAAGAAACCCAGATTTTGGCCGGAATTTGCCTTTCCGGGCAAGGAGGCGCGCGCACCCTCCCATAGGAGGCGCGTGCACCCTTAGGCCCTTCTTGAAACAAGACCTTCTGTCCATAGGAGGCGCGCGCACCCTCCTCTCCTCCAACCTTGATTTTCCATCTGTAGAAGGGAGGCGCGCGCATCCCTTTCTTTGAGGCGCGTGCATCCTCACTTACCTTTGAGTGCTTTCTCCTTCTGATCTAAGGAGGCGCGCGCACCCTCCCATAGGAGGCGCGCGCACCCTCTCCCCTGTTGAGAAATTTATTTCCCTTTTTGTCCAATCTTTCGAGGGCCATATCTTGTTCATCCGGACTCCTTTTTAGGCGTATAAATTATCATTTTAAAGCTCTCCTTAAGCTCTTCTAGATGAGTGAGTGAATTTGGTTGAGTGCTCGAATTAACTGAATCCTTTGTGGTCAAATGTGATATGGGAATTGTGTTATCATTGTTAAGATTGTTGGAACACTTTAATTGTGTGTTGTTGGTTCATTTCACTTTCTTGGTGACTTCTTGGTATGGTTCCGTACTTTGGAAACCTAAGTTGTTTAATTAAGCTAGTATTTATTACTTAGCATTTATTTGAAAGTCCAGCTGGCATTTGTGGTTGTGTCGGGCGATGCGAGATATTGTGATGGCACCGGCCAAGTCCATCATGGTGTCGACCATTGTTTTGCCCTTATTTTCCTCTTCCAGATCGGCCTTGGTTGAGATGTTTTGGAGCATGACTTTGTGCCATGGCTCCCGCCCTTTGTGGCACGTTACTTTGTTATTGGTTCCGGTACCGGGGATTTCTCTTCAGCTTTCATGCTATTATGAAGATGATGATTTGTTGATTATTGAAGCTGCGCAGCGACCTTTATTTGGTTATATCAGTTTGGGAAAACCTTGGCTATATCCTTTGTTATGTGTTTATTTCCGCTGCTATCTGTTATGTGATAAATGCTATGTGCTAGCTATGACTTATTATTGTATATTGCATCATAGCATGTCATGTAGTTGCATTAGTAACTTATTGAGATTTATCTCACCCCCTTTCTTTTATCTTTGTTTTTCCTTAACCCCCCCCCCCCCAGGTGCTAAGGATTAGTCTCACTGATCACGAGAAAGAGGACGTCGAGTGTGGATACATTCTTTTGGGAAAGTTGTTATAGGTTGGTTTACATTATATAAATGTGTAACCTTTTTGGGATAGTTGTACCAAACAATGACGTCATTAAGAATTGTACATTTATATTCTGTTGGGCATAAACTTGTGGAAGTTTATGATAGTTGTATTTGGTAATCATTAAACTTGGATTTGTAAAACTTTGGATCATCACCTTTTGGTATCAAATGGAATTTTTAACTTCGGTATTTCACAATTTTGGTTTTAAGTCGACGTCCAGCTCGCAATCTCGGGCCCGCGGGGTTCGGGGTCGCGACAGTTGGTATCAGAGCTATGGTTTGGCTCTAAGTATAAGTCTAGGTGGACTAGTATGACCTAGGTGGGTAGTTGTGTTCGGAGTGAGTAACGGTTGATGTCTTATGCAGGTAATTGTTTGAAATGGCTAGAAGAAGAGCAAGCGAAGGCTCTAGTGGGGCACAGAATCAGAATGACACAAGGGAAGAAGCACGTGCTATGTTTCAAGGCATGTTCGAGGCGGCCATGAAGGCCATACATGATCAAGGTCCGAGGGTAGAACAAGCACCACCCTGTTATGGATTGGAGCAATTTCTCAAACTGAAACCGGTTGAATTCAATGGGGAACCCGATGTTCGGAAAGCTGAGTTGTGGATTGAGTCGATGGAGAAGATTTATGAGGTATTTGGTTGCACGGATGAGGACAAGGTCCGGTTCGCGGCTTACAAACTTGTGGGAGCCGCCGAGCATTGGTGGAAGGGTGTTAAAGCTAATTGGGATGATACTCACACGGTTTATGCATGGGAATTGTTTGTGCGGAAGTTCAAAGAGCATTTCATTCCGGTTGTTGATCAAAACCAAAAGGAGATCGAGCTGCTCAACCTGGAGCAAGGTTTGTTGTCTATAGCACAATACTCAGCTAAGTTCACAGAATTAGCCCGGTATTTTGACTATTTGGTGAGGACCGAGGAGCAAAAAGCTATGAGATTCATTCGGGGATTAAAGACTTCCATCCGTACTCAGCTTATAGCCTAGAGGATTGTGACATTCCAGGATGCGGTGGACCGTGCCTATCTTATAGAGCAAGATATTGGGGAACATAAGAGGAAGACTGAGGTAGCCAACCCGAGTAAGCAAGGAGCGCAGAGAAAGCCACAACCAAGGATTGATAACCGAGGTAACTTTGGGGGACAATCTCAGTCTCGAGGGCAACAAAACCCAAGGAACCCGGGTACTACTTCCGGGAACCAAGGGAACCAAAACAGGAGACTTTGTTCGTATTGTCAGAGGGAAGGTCATTCAGAGGACCGTTGTTGGAATAAACAGGGAAGGTGTACCAATTGTGGTCAAATGGGTCATTTTGCAAGGGATTGTCCGAGGAATAGAATTCAACCAACTGGGGTAGGAGCTGGGGCTCCTCAGGGTCAGAAAAGGGACGCTACGGGAAAGCCTAAGGTCCAAGGGAAAGTGTTTGCAATGAATCAACAACAAGCCATAGATGATCCTACAGTTATTGGAGGTATTATTTCTATATCTAGTGTGAGCGCACGAGCGTTAGTAGATCCAGGATCATCTCATTCATACATTTCTGTGCAATTTGCTTCCTTACTAAATGCTGCATCTGAGTCATTGCCTTATGTGTTAGAGGTGTCTACCCCTATAGGAGAATGTTTGGTGACTGATAGAGTCTTTCGTGCGTGTGATGTGGTTATATGTGGTCGTGTCTTATGTGCGGACTTGGTAGTCCTTCCTATTCAGGACTTTGATGTTATTTTGGGTATGGATTGGTTGAGCAAGTTTCATGCTTCCGTTAATTGCCGTAGGAAAGTTGTTACTTTTTCTATCCCTGATATACCTAAAAAAAATTTCGAGGCTATGCCTTTGGGTAAAAATATTCGTGTGATTTCCTATGTGAAAGCGAGAAAATTATTGCACCATGGTTGTGAAGGGTATTTGGCCAGTGTTCTTGATACTAGGAAAGAATCCCCTAGTTTGGAGAGTGTCCGGGTAGTTAGGGAATTTCCTGATGTTTTCTCTTCTGAGTATGATATGCCTCCCGATCGTGAGATAGAATTTTGTATAGATCTTTTGCCGGGTACGGCTCCGATTTCGAAAGCACCGTATAGGTTGGCTCCCGCAGAGTTGAAGGAGCTAAAGGTTCAATTGCAAGAGTTGCTTGATCGAGGGTTTATCCGCCCTAGTGTTTCCCCGTGGGGTGCACCGGTGTTGTTTGTGCGGAAGAAAGATGGTTCGTTGAGATTGTGTATAGACTACCGAAAGTTGAATCAGGTTACGGTGAAGAACAAGTATCCTCTACCTCACATTGATGATTTATTTGATCAGCTTCAAGGCTCAGTTGTGTTTTCTAAGCTTGATTTGAGGAGTGGGTACCATCAGTTGAAGATTCGATCGGAAGATATTCTGAAGACGGATTTCCGCACCCGTTATGGTCATTATGAGTTCTTGGTTATGCCATTTGGGTTGACGAACGCGCCGGCCGTGTTTATGGATTTGATGAATCGGGTTTTCCATCCTTATCTTGATTCGTTCGTGGTGGTCTTTATTGATGATATACTCGTCTACTCTAAATCTCGAGAGGAACACAAGCAACACTTGAGGACAGTTTTATCCATTCTTGCGAGGGAGCAGTTGTTTGCGAAGTTTAGTAAATGCGAATTTTGGCTCGAGAAAGTGTCATTTCTAGGCCATGTGATTTCTAAAGATGGGATTTCGGTGGATCCTTCTAAGATTGAAGCCATAGTGGATTGGAAGAGACCCGAGTCAGTGACCGAGATCAGAAGTTTTCTGTGTTTGGCCGGGTATTACCGAAGATTTATAGAAGGGTTTTCGAGGATTGCTACTCCGATGACTCAGTTGACCCGGAAAAATGTCCCGTTTGAGTGGACCGAGAAATGCGACAAGAGTTTCGAGGAATTTAAGAAGAGGTTGACTACCGCACCGATCTTGACCTTGCCTAATGGGAATGACAATTTAGTAATTTATAGTGATGCTTCGAAAGAGGGTTTGGGTTGTGTTTTGATGCAGAACAGGAAGGTGATTGCGTATGCTTCGAGGAAGTTGACCCCTAGTGAACAGAATTACCCGACTCATGATATGGAGTTGGCGGCAATAGTCTTTGCGTTGCACAAATGGAAGCACTACCTTTATGGGGCGAAGTTTGAATTTTTTACCGATCACAAGAGTTTGAAATACCTTTTCTCCCAGAAAGAGTTGAATAATAGGCAACGCCGATGGATGGAATTGTTGAAAGATTATGATTGTACGATTTCTTATCATCCGGGGAAGGCGAATGTGGTCGCCGATGCGATTAGTAGAAAATCTTATGTGGCTTCGATGATGGTCCGTGAGTGGAAAATGCTTGAGGATGTTCGAGATTGGTCTCCTCGTGAATCGAGACATGGGTCTATATTTGCGAATATTAGGGTATCTCCGACCCTAATTCAGAGGATAAAGGAAGCTCAGAAAGAAGATCCCGAGTTGGTGAAGATAATGGGTAAATTGAAGGAAAAGAACTTCGAGGATTTTTCTTTGAGTTCGAGTGGGGTTTTGACTTTCCGTGATCGTTTGTGTGTACCCGATGTTGGTGGAATAAAGAGGCAAGTTTTAGATGAGGGTCACAAATCGAGATATACTATTCATCCGGGTAGTACGAAGATGTATCAGGATTTGAAACAACATTTTTGGTGGAATAATATGAAAAGGGAAATAGCGGAGTATGTTTCGAAGTGTTTAACTTGTCAGCAGGTCAAAGCCGAGCATCAGAGACCAGCGGGACTACTTCAGCCGTTAGAGATTCCCGAGTGGAAATGGGAGCATGTGACTATGGATTTCGTTACGGGACTACCTCGCACCCGTAGGAAGTATGACAGTGTTTGGGTAATAGTGGATAGATTGACCAAGAGTGCCCATTTCTTGCCTATTGAAATCAGGTATTCGATGGAGAAGCTTGCGACCCTTTATATTGATGAGATTGTGAGATTGCATGGGGTTTCGGTTAGTATTGTGTCAGATCGAGACCCAAGGTTTACTTCTAGATTCTGGAAGGCGTTTCAAGAAGCTTTGGGTTCAGATTTGCGTTTTAGTACAGCTTTTCACCCTCAGACCGACGGTCAATCCGAGAGGACTATTCAGATTTTGGAGGATATGTTGCGAGCTTGTTCGATAGACTTTTCCGATTCTTGGGATAGACATTTACCGTTAGTGGAGTTCTCTTACAACAACAGTTATCAGGCTAGTATCGAGATGGCACCGTATGAGGCCTTGTATGGAAGAAAGTGTAGATCGCCTATTTGTTGGAACGAAGTCGGTGAAGCGAAGATCGTGTGTATTGATTTGCTTCAGGGTTCGGTTGAGAAAGTTAGAGTTATCCGGGATCGATTGAAAACAGCCCAGAGTCGACATAAGAGCTACGCAGACAACCGAAGACGAGATCTTAGTTTTCAGACCGGTGATTTGGTGTTCTTGAAAGTATCTTCGAAAGTGGGTATTCGTAGGTTTGGGAAGAAAGGCAAATTGGCTCCGAGGTTTATTGGCCAGTTTGAGATTTTGGGAAAGGTTGGGCTTCTAGCGTATCGACTTGCGTTACCGCCATCTTTAGACCGGTTGCACAACGTGTTCCACGTTTCTATGCTTCGGAAGTATGTTCATGATCCATCTCACGTGTTACCGAGGGTACCGGAGGATATCGAGCCGGATATGACTTACGAGGAACGACCGGTTCGTATTTTAGATGCCAAAGTCCAAGAATTGAGAAACAAAAGTATTTTATTGGTTAGAGTTCTTTGGAGGAATCATCATATCGAGGATTCGACGTGGGAGCTCCGAGATGAGATCGAGAGGAAATATCCGTGGCTTTTTAATTCGGGTAAGTCTCGTTAAAATTCGGGTCGAATTTTCTTTAAGGGGGAGTGAATGTCATGACCCGAAATCTAGGCTCTATTTTATTGGTAATAAATAATTATTATTTATTTATTTTCTTATTTATTTCTTTAAATTATTATTTATTTAAATACTTATGTGTGCATTTTATGTGTTATAATAATTTATGCCTAGCATTTTATTTAGGTCATTTGTGCTAGTGTAGAAGTGTTGAGTCTTATTTGTTAGTGGGGAGTATTTGTGTTAGTGATGGGGAAGGGGTGTAATTGTAACATTTTGAAATAATTCCCTACTCCTTCTCTTCTCCCTCACTCTTTCTCTTCTCCCTCATCATTCCCAGCAACTCCCTCTCTCCCTCCTTGTTTGTGGTAAGTTTTTTCTCTCTCACTTCTCTCTTCATTTTCTCCGTCTTCCTCTTGTTATCTCTCATTTCTTAAAACTTGAAACATGTTTAGATCGTCGATAGGATCGTTGGAAGCCAAAAATATTTGAAATCCATCAACTTTGAGAAAATTCAAGTAAGTTACTTTCCCCCCCCCCCATTTATGCTAAAATGTTCATCCTATGCTTAGATGATACTATGATTTCCATTTATTGCTTCTTTGGTTGATTTTGAGATGATTTACATTTTTATTCATTTTTGTGGAATTTGGTATTTGAATCTTGTGTTGGGTTTCTAGATGTTGTTATTTATCCCCATTGCAAGTCTATAAGTGTTTTTGGTTCATAGTTGTGTATATTGCAAGTCTTGGTTCCAAGTATTTGTGAAATGGTGAAGATTTGGGTTTGTTTTGAGTTTTGGATTGAAAATGGAAGAAACCCAGATTTTGGCCGGAATTTGCCTTTCCGGGCAAGGAGGCGCGCGCACCCTCCCATAGGAGGCGCGCGCACCCTTAGGCCCTTCTTGAAACAAGACCTTCTATCCATAGGAGGCGCGCGCACCCTCCCATAGGAGGCGCGCGCACCCTCCTCTCCTCCAACCTTGATTTTCCATCTGTAGAAGGGAGGCGCGCGCATCCCTTTCTTTGAGGCGCGCGCATCCTCACTTACCTTTGAGTGATTTCTCCTTCTGATCTAAGGAGGCGCGCGCACCCTCCCATAGGAGGCGCGCGCACCCTCTCCCCTATTGAGAAATTTATTTCCCTTTTTGTCCAATCTTTCGAGGGCCATATCTTGTTCATCCGGACTCCGTTTTAGGCGTATAAATTATCGTTTTAAAGATCTCCTTAAGATCTTCTAAATGAGTGAGTGAATTTGGTTGAGTTCTCGAATTAACTGAATCCTTTGTGGTCAAATGTGATATGGGAATTGTGTTATCATTGTTAAGATTGTTGGAACACTTTAATTGTGTGTTGTTGGTTCATTTCACTTTCTTGGTGACTTCTTGGTATGGTTCCCTACTTTGGAAACCTAAGTTTCTTAATTAAGCTAGTATTTATTACTTAGCATTTATTTGAAAGTCCAGCTGGCATTTGTGGTTGTGTCGGGCGATGCGAGATATTGAGATGGCACCGGCCAAGTCCATCATGGTGTCGACCATTGTTTTGCCCTTATTTTCCTCTTCCAGATCGGCCTTGGTTGAGATGTTTTGGAGCATGAATTTGTGGCATGGCTCCCGCCCTTTGTGGCACGTTTATTGGTTCCAGTACCGGGGATTTCTCTTCAGCTTTCATGCTATTATGAAGATGATGATTTGTTGATTATTGAAGCTGCGCAGCGACCTTTATTTGGTTATATCAGTTTGGGAAAACCTTGGCTATATCCTTTGTTATGTGTTTATTCCCGCTGCTATCTGTTATGTGATAAATGCTATGTGCTAGCTATGACTTATTATTGTATATTACATCATAGCATGTCATGTATTTGCATTAGTAACTTATTGAGATTTATCTCACCCCCTTTCTTTTATCTTTGTTTTTCCTTAACCCCCCCCCCCAGGTGCTAAGGATTAGTCTCGCTGATCACGAGAAAGAGGACGTCGAGTGTGGATACATTCTTTTTGGGAAAGTTGTTATAGGTTGGTTTACATTATATAAATGTGTAACCTTTTTGGGATAGTTGTACCAAACAATGACGTCATTAAGAATTGTACATTTATATTCTGTTGGGCATAAACTTGTGGAAGTTTATGATAGTTGTATTTGGTTATCATCAAACTTGGATTTGTAAAACTTTGGATCATCACCTTTTGGTATCAAATGGAATTTTTAACTTCGGTATTTCACAATTTTGGTTTTAAGTCGACGTCCAGCTCGCGATCTCGGGCCCGCGGGGTTCAGGGTCGCGACAGGGATCCTAAGTGTTGAACATGATTGGGATTAAGCAATTCTAGGACCTATAAATATATATGAATAGCATATACCAAGATGGTTAGTCTTGGATTTCTAATGAAGATCTTATAATATGAGTGAGTGTTACAAATTACAACGTTTGAGCTTATACACTAACTCAAGATCTAATATTCTATGAAAGAACAAATCCTAGACAAAACCGGTGTATCTCTTAAAGAAAGATCTAAGTGATCAAACTTAAAGAGGTGCGTGTGTGTTCTTAGTTTTAAGGCTCTTTAGATCTATGAGATTAAGAGCATAATAAAACTAAAGTGTTTTTGCTTGAGGATCTGGGCTAAGGATGAAGGTATGAAGATGTTCTTGAGGAATCTGGGAATTCAAAGGCAATCTTCAAATCTTCAACAAATGCTTGAGAGAGAAATTCAGAGATTCTTAGCAACTTCAAAATGTTTGAAGTTATGGGGTATTTATAGTAGAGCTCCAAAAACTAGCCGTTGGAAATCCCTTGTGGATAAGATCAAAGGACAGATGTGCTATTTCTCATTGAGTGGAGCACGTGTCCTTTATAGCCGTTAGACACATAACACAAATATGACCGTTATGGACAGGTGTCCTTAGATGCAGTTGCATACGTGTTATTTAGCCACCGTTGGATCATTGGCGTAGTTTGAATTTCTTCAAGTCTTCATGTCTTCAATAAATCACCAAGAATTAAATCATTCACAATGGGGCGTATGAGCCAAAGGGTCGCATAGGCGCATTGAGCCATCTGGGGCGCATGATCAAAACTAGGCGCATGATCATGCGCGCGCGCCAAGGGGGCGCGTAGCTCAAACTCAGCATTGTGATTTTCTTCAATCTTGACATTCTTACCCTATTCCTAAGTCTATTCGATTACAAACTACCTAAAAAATAAAGTATAAATACTTCTTACATGTGGGTCTAAAGTCCATGAAATAAAACTTAGGTGATGGATCAATCAAATCTAATCAATCCTATTACATTAAAACTGAGATATAAGTGGGCATACCCAACAATGATATGCTTTATTGTACTGCATGTTCATTTAATGGCCTTTATGTCCTTGATGTTTAGAATAGAAATAATGAGGATATCTATAATGTAAATAAGAAATCCAAACCTAATGATGTAAATCACACTTATTTGTGGCATTGCCGTCTTGGTCATATTAATGAGAAGCGTATCTCAAAACTCCATGGGGATGGACTTTTAGATTCACATGATTTTGAATCATATGAAACTTGTGAGTCTTATTTACTTGGAAAGATGACTAAGGCACCTTTTAATAAGAGTAGTGAAAGGGCTAGTGACTTATTAGGACTCATACATACTGATGTGTGTGGACCAATGAGCAGCAGTGCTAGGGGAGGATATCAATACTTCATAACATTCACTGATGATTTTAGTAAATATGGCTATGTCTACTTAATGAAACATAAAAGTGAATCTTTTGAGATATTTAGAATATTTCAAAATGAAGTACAGAATCAACTTGGCAAATCTATTAAAGCACTTCGATCTGATCGTGGTGGAGAATATTTGAACCAAGAATTTGACAATCATCTTAAAGATTGTGGAATTGTTTTACAATTAACTCCACCTAGAACACCACAATGGAATGGTGTGTCTGAGCGGAGAAATAGGACTTTATTGGATATGGTCCGCTCCATGATGAGTCAAGTTGATCTTCCTTTATCCTTTTGGGGACATGCACTAGAAACTGCTGCTCTTACACTAAATAGAGTTCCAACTAAATCGGTTCAAAAGACTCCATATGAGATGTGGACTGGAAGAAAACCTAGTTTGTCTTTGATGAGAATTTGGGGTGGTGAGGATTTTGTTAAGAGACTTATCTCTGACAAACTTGCACCAAAATCTGATAAATGTATTTTCGTGGGTTACCCTAAGGAAACTAAGGGATATTACTTTTACAACCGCACGGAAAACAAAGTGTTTGTTGCCCGTCATGGTACCTTTCTAAAGAAAGAGTTTCTCTCCAAAGGAAATAGTGGGAGTAAAATTAATCTCGAAGAGGTTCGAGAACCCGAAAATAACATGGAACCGATGGTTGAATCTGATCAAGTTTCATAAGGAGTTGTGGAACCTAATCAGAATACTCAAGTTCCTCGCAGAACTGGTAGGGTGCGATCCGAACCTGAGAGATATGGATTTCTCATGACGGATAGCAATGAAGTGGAAGTCATAGTTGATGACGAACATACTTCCTATCAAGAAGCGATGTCTGCTCCTGATTCAGATAAATGGCTTGGAGCCATGGAATCTGAAATCACGTCCATGTATGATAATCAAGTTTGGAACTTGATTGATGCACCCGAAGGTATAAAAACCATAGGATGCAAGTGGGTTTTCAAAAAGAAAACTGACATGGATGGAAAAGTGCATACTTATAAAGCTATACTTGTAGCGAAAGGATATAGGAAGATTCATGGTATTGACTATGATGAAACCTTTTCGCCCGTAGGAATGATCAAGTCTATAAGAATTTTACTTGCCATAGCCACATATTTTGACTATGAGATATGGCAAATGGATGTCAAAACAGCGTTCCTTAACGGGAACTTACTTGAGGATATTTATATGACACAACCTGAAGGTTTTGTAAGTCCAGAAAATTCTAACAAAGTATGCAAGTTGCAAAGATCCATCTATAGATTGAAGCAAGCCTCTAGGAGTTGAAATCTTCGATTTGATGAATCGGTCAAAGAGTTTGTCTTTAATAAGAACGAAGATGAACCTTATGCATACAAGAAGAATAGTGGGAGCGTAGTATTATTTCTAGTACTATATGTTGATGACATATTACTCATTGGAAACGACATTCCTGCACTACAGTCTGTAAAGACTTGGTTAGGAAAGTGTTTCTTAATGAAAGATATGGGAGAAGCCGCCTACATCCTTGGCATAAGGATCTATCATGATAGATCTAAGAAACTGATTGGTTTAAGTCAAGATACATATATTGACAAAGTTCTTAAGAGATTCTGTATGGAAAACTCTAAGAGAGGAAATTTGCCAGTAGGTCATGGCATAACTCTAAGCAAGAATCAGTGTCTTAAGACAACTGATGAGCGTGAGAGAATGATTGGAATCCCATATGCTTCTGCTATTGGATCCATCATATATGCCATGATATGTACTAGACCCGATGTCTCGTATGGTTTGAGCATGACGAGCAGATACCAATCAGATCCTGGTGAGAGTCACTGAATTGCAGTCAAGACGATTCTTAAGTACTTGCGAAGAACTAAAGATTCATTTTTGGTATATGGAGGTATGGAAGATGATCTTGTTGTAAATGGTTACACAGATGCAAGATTCCAAACTGACAAGGATGATTCAAGAGCTGGAAGAGTTCTAAGCAAAGTACGGTAGCTGATTCTACAACTGAAGCTGAGTATATAGCTGCATCCGATGCTGCTAAAGAGTCTGTTTGGATTAAGAAGTTCATTAGTGAACTAGAGGTGGTTCCTAGCATTGCTAATCCAATAGACCTTTATGGTGATAATAATGGTGCTATTTTTCAAGCAAAGGAACCTAGATCACATCAGAAATCCAAACACATACTCAGGCGTTTTCATATCATTCGAGAGATCGTTGATAGAGGAGACGTGAATATATGCAAAGTACCAACTGAAGATAACATTGCAGACCCATTGACAAAAGGTCTTCCGTAAGCGAAGCATGATGGTCATGTTAGGTCTATGGGTATTCGATACATTAATTAGGCCTAGTGCAAGTAGGAGATTGTTGGTGTGTATGCCCTAGGCACGTTATTTGAATGATTAATGTTATCATTTGCTTATGCTTTAAAAAAGATTTTGAATTTTTGATTATTATATATTTTGCATGTTTATTATAATAATCCCCATCCCTGATAATTATGATTAATTATTAGTATAAGTTTAATAGATAATCATATGATGATTATGTGTATGCGATACAATTAGACTTATGAGTATTTGTTGGAGAACAAATACTGGACTGACCCCTATGAGATTTATGTCATGGTCACAATGTCATAATTAAGTCTCATATAGTTATATCATTGGAATCTCCAAACATGAGGTTATTACAGTTTTCCACATAATGAACATTACGTTTGACATATTCAAACGTTACACTAACCGGGTAGCTATAAAGAATATGATTGGCGTAATCGGAATCATGTAAGAAAGAGTAATAAGCCAAGATGGGATTTGTTCCTCGTCAAGAGAGATGTCAAGCTTTGGCCACTCGATGAATGGTATTGATGAAATGCATGGCCATGCTCAAATGAATTGATTGGATCAATGACATTTGTATTATCAATACATTCGGGATCGAGAAAGCGTTGAACAAGGTAAGTTGACCATTGACCATGGCTTACGTTCAACACACATCGTGTAACAAAGAGATTGTGTTATGTTCTATTTAGGAAACTTTGGATTTCAAAGTTATACTAATTGGGTAGTCATAATGGCTTGCTAGAGTCTGCTTATGACTTACGAGGTTTGAATTGTTCGGACTCATTGCCAACTGTTGGATATTATGCCCTAGGCCCTTGAGAAAAGCCTATGCATTTTATCATAGCTTCGTTGTTATAGAGATAACAAACCCGATTATTGTATCTTTTGCATGTTTATTATAATGATCATTATCCCTAGCACTTATGAAGGGCTAGCATGAGTTTAATGGATAATCATATGATGATTATAGCGAATAGGATGCGGATTAAACTTGTGGGTACATGTTAGAGAACAAGTACTGGATAGACCCGTTATAAGATTTATGTCATGGTCAAATGTCATAATTAAATCTCATAATAATTATATCATTTATTCTTAGACCTGAGATTATCATAGTCTTCCACATGATGAACATTATGTTTGACGTACTCAAACGCTACCCCTAACCGGGTGGTTATAAAGGCTACGATTGGCATAATCGGATTCTTGTAGGGAAAAATGATAAGTCAAGATGGGATTTGTCCCTCTCTCAAGAGAGATATCTGCTTAGCCACTCGATGAGTGAGATTGATAAAAGTGTACGGCCGTACCCAAATGAATTGAAGTGTTCAATGTTATTTGCTCATATCAATCTAATCGAGATCGAGAAAGCAATGGACAATATAAGTTGACATAGACCATGACTTATGTCCAATATGATATCGCGTGACATATGGATTGTGATATGTTCTATAAGTTTACTTTGGACTTTCACAGTTATACTAATTGGGTAGTTATAATGGCTTGCTAGAGTCTGCTTATGACTTACGGGTTCTGACTCGTTCGGATTCGTTGCCAACATAGTATAATCATATTGGGTCACACATAATAGAACGAATTGGAAAAAGGCGGAAAAACTGGGAATTGGATTTTTGGAATCGTACGGCTCTGTTGATGGTGTACGGCTCTGGTGGAGCCGTACGGCTACCATCCCCGTAACAGTTCAGTTTGTTCAGTTTTCTGGATAGAATAGGAATCCCGATCCCAAACGGAATTAGATCAAACCCTTATATATGATATACAGCCGGGTTTGACAGCCTCTAATGGTGATTTTGGAAATCACAAACAATTGTTTTAGAAATAATAAATTATAGAGAGGTATGATTATTTATTGTGAGATTCATGATCATCAAAATACAATAATCAATGAAGCAAGATAATTCCGACGAAGAAATCGTTTCTTCATCAAGCTTTGGGTCTAGCAATCCAGATCAAGAAGGTGTTCTTGATATCCGTTCGACGTGTGGATACCGATGGAGGGTATTTCCTTTAGCACCTTAAAGTCCATGTTCATGGATGCGATCTTCAAGGGTTAGTTTCTTTCATCTTGTATTTAATTTAATCAACATGCACGGATCCGGGCTCTTGGGTGTTTGATTTTATCTGTTTACTGTATTCTGCTGCGCATGATGATCAAAACCCAACAGTAGTATCAGAGCCCCGTTCGTTGTTGATTATTTTAGTATATCATGTTGAAATTGTTTAATTCGACCATTATAATAAGATGAATGTGTGATTTGAGTTTTATATATAAGATATAAAATCTACGTGTCGCGACCCGAAGCCCTAACACTATTTTATGAATTTAATGTATTTAAATTATTATTTATGTGTGCATTTTATATATATCATAATATCTTTATGTCTAGCATTTTAATTGATCAATTGTGCTAAGCTTGAAGTTAGGGGCTTTAGTGTTAATTGAGAGATGTTTGGTTTGGGTTTAATTGTTCAAGGTAGAAGTAGAGGGGCTTAAGGGTATATTTTTTTGAAATATCTTAACTACACCCTCCCTTCTCCCTCACTCTTCTCTGCACACTCCCCCCCCCCTATCACCCGATTTCTCTCTCTCTCTCTCTCCTCCATTGAAGGTAAGAAACTCCCATCCCAATTTCCTTCTTTTGATACTCTTTTATTCATCTTTTCTTATTGCTCATTTTATATAAAATGTTTAGATCGTCGCTAGGATCGTTTAGGGCAAAGAAAGATTGAATTCCGCCACCTTTCATAATTTCCAAATAAGTTGCTTTTCCCCCATTTATGCTAAAATTGCTCATTTTAAGCTTTTTAGATGATATGAATGCTATCCATTGCTCCTTGGTTGATTTTTGAAGTGATTGACTTTTGGTTCATCTTTTGTGATAATATGATTTTGGATCAACACTTGGCTTGGATTGTTTGGGTTGTAATATAAGTCTTTTGTAGGCATATATGTTGTTTTGGTTCATTGTTATGCTAGTTAGGAGTGTTAAATGTTGGTTATATTAGGTTTTGGTGAAGAAATGGGAAGAACCCAGGTCATTTCTGTCGATTTCCGGCAAGACAGGGGTTGTGGGCGACCGCCCACTATTGGGTTGGGCGACCGCCCAGGTCATCAGTTGGTTTGGTGTTAGGCAATGGTTTTGGGCGACCGCCCATGGATGTTTTGGGTGACCTCCCATGGAGGTTTTGGGCGACCGCCCATGGTGGCTGAACTGAAGGTCTTTATTTTAGTTGTTTTTCGAAGCCAGCTTGGTCTAGGCTCGGGGTACCATTCTAGTTAACTTAAGTTAATACCGTGGAACACTCTAGTGCTTGAGATTGGTTCCTTTGTGAACAAATGTGTTATGGAATTTAACTAAGTATTGTTTGAGGATGTTGGAACAACTTTATAATGTGATGTTGGATTGATTTACCTTTATGATGATTATTTGGCTTGATTCCCTACTTTGGAATCATTAGTCGTTCATTGAGCTAGTATTTTATTACTTAGCCTTTATTTGAAAGTCCGGTTGGTACTTGTGTTCGAGTCAGGCAGTGGATAATAATATAATGGCACGAGCCAAGTCCAGTATAGTATCGTCCATTGGTTCCTCTTTTCCCCTCCCAGATTGGCCTTGGTTGGGATGAGCTAGCTCCCTTTGGTGAGTATTCTAGCTAGTTGTTTGGGTTATGACTTTGTGTCATATTCCCATTGTTACTTTATCGTTGTTACATGGTTCTGGTACCGGGGTTGTTATCTTCAGCTGTTTATGCTACTACGAAGATTGGTTGATTGGTTGATCTGGTTGAAGCTGCGCAGCGATTGTTCTATCCGTTTGGGGAAACCTTGGCTTATATCCTTTGTTACTTATTTATTTCCGCTGCTATCTGTTAACTGCTAATTGCTACGTGCTATGTGAGTCTTATTATTGTTTATTGAATCATAGCATGTCATGTAGTTGCATAAGTGGCTTATTGAGATTTATCTCACCCCCTTTCTTTTTATCTTTGTTTTCCTTAACACCCCCCCAGGAGGAAAGTAATAGGACTTGCTGATCACGAGGAGGACGTCGAGAGGGTTCGTGGCTTTTGGGGCAGGTTGTTGTTCGGTTTGCATTACTTAAATGTAAAACCTTGGGATAGTATTACCAAACTGTGACGTCATTAAGAAGTTCTAAAATTTTGTATTTTGGTGTAAGCTTGTGGAGCTTATATTAGTGGTTTAGTAATATTGTTAAGATTTGGATTTCTAAAACCGTGTATTATCATCTTTTGGTATAAAAAAGGGAATTTTTATCTTCAGTATTTTGGCGTTTTATTGTTTTAAGTCGACGTCCAGCTCGCGAGCTCCCGGCCCGCGGGGTCGGGGTCGCGACACTATGAGCATGTTTATATGGGGATTATGTGATTGTAATATTAATTGGATTCATATGTATAATCGCATGCTTAGATTATTATGTTATAATTGGATTATATTTATTGATGATCTTGATCTAATTTGTATGAGGAATAAATTGGTTAGTGATTATGTGAATTAGATGGGTTAAAATTCGTAATTTGTATTTTCGTGTTTTCTGTAATCTGATTATGTATGAACACGATAATGGGATTGATTCAATCTCTGAAAATATGGAAATCTGGGGAAACTGATGATTACCACCGTACGGTGGCATGGAAGGTGTACGCCTCCATGCCAGCCGTACGGCTGCTATTGTTTTCTCTGGACTGTTTTGTTTTGTTTTCTGGATTTTCTGATTGTTCTGTAAATCGTTTACAGAATTCGAATCAGGAACTGAATCTGGTTTCAGACGGCTGGTTTTTTAAACCGTGTTTCCTTAAATATGATTTAATCCAGAAAAGAATTGCAGAAATCAGAGTTCTGAAGAGTTCAGAATTGCTGAAGTTTATGGCATTGATGAGACAATGAATGATCTTGAAATAAGTTATTTTTCTATACAGAATTGTGGATGCCTTTTGGCTTAGTATCGGCCGTATACAAAATTACTTGGTTTCTTGATTTTAGTACGAGATTGAAGATGCCTTTTGGCTTAGTTTCGACCGTATGTTTTGTGCTCCCAATATATAGATATTCTGCGGAAACAAAAGTTTCAGAGTTTAACCCTATGAGCAAAGTGCAAATTGTTTGAAAGAGAAGGAAACTAAACTTGGATTAATTCATTGCATGGACCAATGGAAGGCTTACGCCTTGTTTCTGGGAATGCGAATGAAATATCAAGTCTGTAAATCGTTTAAAGATAATTTAGATTTCGTCCCCATAAAGTTGCTTCATAATTAAATCATAAGATTTTGCTTCAGTTAATTAATTTGATTAGTTAACATACATTATGCAAAGACTATATTATATTATGTTTGACATAATTAAATATATGATGCATATCTCTAAGCAAATAAACCTTCATAAAAACTTAAGTCAAGTGTCAATCCATTATTAAAACACTTGTGAGTACACCGGGTAGTTTTATGTGGGCTCTGCCAAAGTGAGGTGCATTAATTCTATCAGTGTATGAGCAAGAAGAGTGAATGAGAGTTTCCTATACATTTAACGTGGTTTGATTTAATTAGGCTATCAAAAGACAGTTTTGGGCCTAAGACACATGATGAGATTAAAACATGTTTGACATAAGATGTCTAACAAATCTCATAAAGGATCTAAGAGTCATATATGATATGACTGACAAGGAGTGTTCTACCTAATTAATTTAATTTTGAGCAGTATCGCCAAAGCGGACTTGAAATTGAATTAAAGTTGGATCTTAGCCCACTTAAATTATATTATACAATTTTTGTATTTGAAGGTGTATAATTTAGTGGGAGTATTTATGAAATACATTATATGTCTCTAAATGATAATGGTATGAAATATATGTGTATATTTATTTGCATATTTTGTAAAATGTTTTAAACTTTAATCATGTTTAATTACTGCAATTGACCCCACTTAAAGAGAATAAGATTAACTTCCTTGACCTAGCTGTGAGCTTAAGAATTGTTCTAAAGCAAGAAAGGAAGTTATGAATTCTTAATAAATCCTATTACTAAGAAACATTATGCCTTAAGGGTGGACAAAAACATTGATTAGAAACATGTGGATAATTCTATAGATGTCAGCTGTCCTACGACTTGCTATCATATGATTGGAACTTTAGAAGTATCTGAAACATATGAATGCTTATGCGATAAGCAATTATGTAGGAAACGTTCCTACAAGCAAGAAAGGCAAATAAAGTTTGAGATTGATTAAGAGCCTAACATTCATGTGATGAATGAAAGGTATATTAATAAGTTCTCATGTTTTGAACATGGAGAGACATATAAATTACCTTAGTTGGCTTGGTTATCAAGTTAGTTTGGAACTAACAAATGGATTTGATATTAATTCATAAGCGATATTTGATGTTTAAAATTCTATGTCTTAATATCAAATGGAAACCTTCTCAAACTCTAAAGGTTAATAAGGACAAGGATTTAAGATAAAGGCAAGACAAGAGTTGTCAAGCCTAAGAAAATATTTATGGCTAAAACATATAATCCAAAGGATGTAACTGCTACCATGGCAATATGATTGACCATTGGAAGAATTACAATTTAAATTAAAAGATCAAAAGGAAGTGTAGTAGGACTACCACTTCAAGTATTTATGTTTATCTTTCTAAATCTAAGTTCTTGGGTATTGGATACCGGATATGGATCCCACATTTCTATAAATGTGTAAGACTTGATAAATAGAAAGACTACTTAAAAGGGTAAAGATTAACCTATGTGTTGATAATGATGCAAAGGTTGCGACATTATTCATAGGAACTTGCGAAGTGTCTTCACCTATTGGGTTCATATTGTTTTGAACAAATGATATGATGTTCCCATTTTAAGTAGAAATATTATTTTGGTTTTTTCATTAGAAGATTATGGATATTTCTTATTTCGAATAAGAAAATGTTCCATTAAATATGATTTGCTTTATTGTATTGCTATTCATATAAATGGGACTTTATATCCTTATCTTGGAAGAACAAAATAATGAGTATAACGTAAATAATGGAAATCTGGATCTAAGGATGTAAGCATTACATTCTAAAAGGCATTGAAGTCTACATCAAATGACAAGAAACACATATCTAAAATTCCATGGGACGGAGTTTTAAATTCGCATGATTTCGAATCATGTGATTTATGTGAATCTTGTAAATTGATTAAGACACCTCTTACTAATAGTAGTAAAAGGAAGTACTCTTTTGGACTAATACATATTGATGTATGTAGTTCATTAAAGTAACAACGCTCGGAAAAGGATTTCAGTATCTCATGGCAAAATAATAGTGTACTCTGATCTGATCAAAGTAATGAATATTGAACTCTGGACTTTACGAGAATTCCGTAGAAAGTCTGCAGAATGAGAAAAACAGAATATGGAAACAACATCCGTACGGCTTCCACTTAGGCTCACGCCTAGTACTGAGCCGTACGGCACCTGTTTACAGAAACCTGCAGATTGTCTGCAAACTACTATTTTTCGCCTCATGATAAGTCAAACTGGTCTTTAATTATCCTTCTGGATTAAGTGCTGGTGTAGACACCCCGCCTTTGACCTCTCACCCCGATTGCATACAAAGTATTTTTATTTAACTTATTTTGTTGATTTCTGTTACTTCGGTTAAGTTCCTAACTGATTCCGTTAGTTTTGGACTAAACTGCATAACAGAGTTAACTTTTAGGGTCATTCTGTCATTTTTCACCCGCGGGCGCTTCCGGCACTGCCAGTGAGCCCCGCGCGCGTCCCGCCCCAAAGGCCGGACCCGCGCGCTTCCCACTTTGGCAGTAACGGATTGCACCTTATTTCCCTCCCTTTTCTTATTTACAAACATCTTTTTTTAATCACAAAAACCATCTTTTTACATCCACATTCATCCCCCTTTTCTCATTAACTCTCAATCCCAAATTCTAAGCCTTTTCCCAAAAACTAATATTTCTTTCATTTATTATTTGATTTCTTTTATTTCTTTTATTTTTCTTTTATTCATTTATCTTATTTGTGATTGGCCCATTCCATTTCACATGGATGACCAATTTCCCTCCATCATTTCCCTCTCTTTTTTACCTATAAAAACCATCATCTTCTACCTTGGAAAGGGACTTCTTTTTTGGACTCCAACCTTGATTCACCAACTACATTATACACAAATTCTCCCAACAAGAGTTCTTAGTAACAAGACTCTACACAAATTATTCTACAACAATTTCATTACAACAACAACACTTTCAAGTCAAGGTTCCAAGTCCTCTTTCTCAAGGTACAACTCCATTTTCTTCCTTTGTTTTCTTCTTCTTGATGTATGCAATCCCCATTAATGGGACATGACCAACATGACTACTTCACATATTGAAGTTAGTTAAGGTTATCTCCCTACATTTTAATCTCAACTTTAATTCACCATGTTAATTTCTCTTCATCTCTTAATGTAATTCTTCAACATTACTTGTTACATGTAATCTTTATCATTAAATAAATAAAACAATTCTATTTTATTTCCCCTTTATTTCCCCTTTTCTTCTCACCACAATTGTTAGCATATTTCTATTTAATTAATTGAAGGACATGTAAATATTAGAACACCAATAGTAGCAAGACCCGCGTAAGCGGGGCGGAGTGGGTGTTTAAGTACTTCCCACTCCGTCACCTAACCCCCGAACCCTTCTCTCCCGAATCTCTGGTTTTGTACATAAATTAGGCTATTTCTAGGTTTTTCTTATGTTCCTTTAAAAACATAGGTGGCGACTCTAAACAAATCTAAAACAAGTTAGACATCCTAGGATAATTCACCGCTCTAGCCAAGTTGTGGTTTCCCGGGGTATCTACAGCTGGAAACACCTGCGCTTACACTAAATTGAGTTTCATCTAAGGAGGTTCGACAGATGCCATATGAGATATGGAATGATAGAAAATTTGGTTTATCTTTCATAAAGATTTGTGATGTGATACTTTTGAGAAAAGTGTTGTCTGGGACAAAATCACACCTAAATCTTATAAATGTAATTCCATGGGATATCTTAAATGATATTGATTTTACACCCTTTAAAGAGTACAAATCGTTTGTTACTCTAAATAGCACTTTCTAGATAAATCGTTTATCTCTAAAGAACTAGTGGGAGTAAAATGTATCTCAAAGAGTTCGAGACCCAGAAAATGATATGGAATCTAAGATGGAAGTTGAACAAATATTCACAAGGTGTTGTGGAAATTCGTTCAAGTATACACAAGAAATTTGCATAACTGATATGATACTATCTATAACAAGAAATTTTGATTTCTCGTAATAAAAAGTAATTGTGAAGATATCATTGCGAATTATTGACTTATTACCTATCAAGATGCAAAGTCTGCTCCGGATTTAGATCAATGACTTGGAGTCATAAAGTCTAAAAGTGCAATCCGTGTATCATAATTAAGTTTCGAACTTGATTGTTCTACCCTAAGGCTTAAAAACCATAGGATAAAAAATGAGTTTCTTTGGATAAAACGGACATGGATCGCAAGGTGCATATTGATAAAGCACGACTAATTGAGTAAAGTCAATTCATAATGTTGATTATGATGAAACTTTATCACCCGTAGTCATGCTTAATGTTATTAGAATTCTAATTGTCATGACTTCATATTTTGAATATGTAATATGACAGATGGATGTCAAAAAATATATTCCTTAACAAAAACTTACATTAGGATGTATTTGATACAACCTAAAAGTTTTGATTGATCCATAAAATTTTAATAAAATATGCAAGTTGCAGAAATTTATGAGATGGATTGAAGCAAACTACTTGGAGTGAAATCTCATTTTGATGTAGTATTCAAAGAGTTTGAATTCATCAAAGATGAGACTTGTGATTATAATAAATTTAGTGGGAGCGTAATATTATTCCTAGTCATATATATGTGGTTGACATATAATTCATTCTGAAAGAGTTTCTAAATGAAAGACTTGGATAAAGCCACCTATATCCTTGGAATTTAGATTTATGGAGATAAATCTAAAATGTTGTTTGGTTAAAGTCAAAGTACTAATAAAGACAAAATAGTGAAGAGTTCACTATGCAAGACTCTTGGAGAGGTTACTTGTGAAAGTCTAATGGCATTAATCTTTGCAAGATTTAGTCTTACTAGAAGACTAATGAGAAAGAGTACATGATTAGGATTCCATATGCTTCAGTAATTGGATCTATCATGTAAGCCATGTAAATGTACTAAGACCGGATGTCTCATATACTTGGAGTATGATGAGATAATACCAATCGGATCCTAGTGAAAGTCAATAGTTAAGAAACACTCTTATGTTCTCTAAAAGGAACTAAAGGATGTGTTCTTGATCGTTGATGGAATGAAAGATGATCTTGTAATAGTTACATAGATGCATTCTTACAAACCAACAAAGATAAATATTACAGTATAAATACATGTTTACGTCTAATAATGGTGTTAGAAGAGTTCTAAATGGACCATTACTATTCTACAAAAGGGTTGAGTGTCTAGTGGCATGAGATGCAACTAGAAAATGTTAAGATTAAGATTCTAATTAGTAAACTAGAAATCGTTTCCAGTGTCACTAATTTAATGTACCTTCATTGTGTCAATAATCGTTATTACACAAGTCAAGGGACTAATATCTTATCTAAACATATACTCAGACATTTCTATCTTACTCGAGAAATTGTTAAAGATGGGAGATGTCAAAATATGCAAAATACCTTATGATAATAACAAGGATAATTATCCTACATAAGCTCGTTTGCAAAATGATGGAGATAATAACTAAGCTCAATGGGTATTGGATACGTGTTGATTGGGCCTAGTACAAGTGGGAGATTGTTGGATATTATGCCCTAGGCCCTTGAGAAAGGCCTATGCGTTATATCATAGCTTCGTTGTTATAGAGATAACAAACCCGATTATTGTATCTTTTGCATGTTTATTATAATGATCATTGTCCCTAGCACTTATGAAGGGCTAGCATGAGTTTAATGGATAATCATATGATGATTATAGCGCATAAGATGCGGATTAAACTTATGGGTACATGTTGGAGAACAAGTACTGGATAGACCCGTTATGAGATTTATGTCATGGTCAAATGACATAATTAAATCTCATAATAGTTATATCATTTATCCTTAGACCTGAGATTATCATAGTCTTCCACATGATGAACATTATGTTTGACGTACTCAAATGCTACCCCTAACCGGGTGGTTATAAAGGCTACGATTGGCATAATCGGATTCTTGTAGGGAAGAATGATAAGACAAGATGGGATTTGTCCCTCTCTCAAGAGAGATATCTGCTTGGCCACTCGATGAGTGAGATTGATAATAGTGTACATCCGTACCCAAATGAATTGAAGTGTTCAATGTTATTTGCTCATATCAATCTACTCGATATCGAGAAAGCATTGGACAACATAAGTTGACGTGGACCATAACTTTTGTCCAATATGATATCACGTGACAAATGGATTGTGATATGTTCTATAAGGTTATTTTGGGCTTTCAAAGTCATACTAATTGGGTACTCATAATGGCTTGCTAGAGTTCGCTTATGACTTACGGGTTCTGACTCGTTCGGATTCGTTGCCAACATAGTATAATCCTATTGGGTCACACACAATAGAACGGATTGGAAAAAGGCGGAAAAACTGGGAATTGGATTTTTGGAACCGTACGTCTCTGTTGATAGTGTACGGCTCTGGTGGAGCTGTACGGCCATCATCCCCATAACAGTTCAGTTTGTTTAGTTTTCTGGACAGAATAGGAATCCCGATCCCAAGCAGAATTAGGTCAAACCCTTATATATGATATACATCCGGGTTTCACAGCCTCTAATGGTGATTTTGGAAATCACAAACAATTGTTTTAGAAACAATAAATTATAGAGAGGTATGATTATTTATTGTGAGATTCATGATCGTCAAAATACAATAATCAATAAAGCAAGATAATTCCGACGAAGAAATCGTTTCTTCATCAAGCCTTGGGTCTAGCAATCCAGATCAAGAAGGTGTTCTTGATATCCGTTCGACGTGTGGATACCGATGGAGGGTGTTTCCTTTAGAACCTTAAAGTCCATGTTCATGGATGCGATCTTTAAGGGTTAGTTTCTTTCATCTTGTATTTAATTTAATCAACATGCACGGATCCGGGCTCTTGGGTGTTTGATTTTATCTGTTTATTCCGTTGCGCATAATGCATCATAACCCAACACTAACTTAGTATAATCCTATTGGGTCACACACGCAGAACCAATAATTAAAAGGAGCGATAAACGAGGAAACTGGTCAAAGCCACCGTACGGCTGGATGCCCTTCGTACGGCTCCAGACCAGCTGTACGGCTGCCTTCCCGACAACCAGTTTATTTTATGTCTTTTCTTGTTGGACAAGAAGACCTAAGTCCTAAAGGATTTTGGACACCCATTGTATATAATGTGGACTGATGGGAATTGTTCCCACATTATTGATTTGATCTATTCCAAACTCTTTCTTGGAGAGAGAGAACACACATAATATACTAGGATCATTGTGTTTGATTATTCCCAATTATCAAACCACAATAATCTTTAGGAGCTTTGAAGAATCGTTCTTCACAATCGTTTTTCAAACCGAAGGCCTAGCAGTCAAGTTCAAGAAGGCGTTCTTGAAATCTGTTCGTTGTGTGGATCACCGATAGAGGGCATTTCTCTTAACGTCTAATCCAAGTTTTATCTCGATCTACAAGGTTTAGTTTCTTTCATCTTTATATTATGAATTATTGTTCATAACGGATCTAGGCTATTGGTTTTTCTTCATGTCTTTCTTCTACTGCGCATAATTGCACGAAACCCAACAAAAATCAATTGAGGATGTGTGACTACCCCTTTCCGACGATGCGGGCGACGCACAGGAAGTCTTTCTTTTTATTTATCTTTATTTATCTTTTCTATGGGATTAGGATATTCAAGTTGGCATTTAACCTATTAAGAGTCGCCACATTGTTTTTATTGAGCTAAAACATTGGGAAAAAGCTAACAATGAGGGTTCGGGGGTTAAGTTACGACAAGAGAAGAATATTACGTTATCACTCCTATCGCCCGATAGATTGGACATTCTATCATGATGAATGTGTTAGTAGTGTGTTAATTATTGAGACCGGATCCGAAGATTGCCTACGTTCCCCTCGTGATGAGAAGCTCAGGTCAGCGTAGTTCGAAATTAATCGGAATAGAGAGAGGAAGCAGGATCATGTATAATGAAGGGGGAGGAGAAAGAATCATTCAAGATGATCACATCCTAGAATAATGATTATACCATTGATAATATCAATGTGTAGTCCTCATATTCATCCTTGGAGAGTTATTGATCATGGGAATATTTACCTAAAGTTTAGGGTTTAGAAGTAGTTCCTAGATCTTGGAGATCATCATCGGCTATACAATATAAACAAGGATTAAAATATTAGATCTAGCATGTTATGCATGGGATAAGCCGTAGATCTAGCATAATAATAAGAATATCGTGAACATGTATGAATGAACACATAAACATGAAGATCACTACCCTAGTCATAGAGCATATTATGAATTCTAGCAAGAACATGAAGAACATGTTATGAATCATATGAATATAGATGTATAAACATGATGAAACTAGCATAAATCAGATCTAAACTAAGAAGACATGACAAATTCTCACTAATCTTGACAAGAACGAAGTCGAATCTCTAGCGCAGATTCGCCGAACCTTCGGGATTGCTAGAAAGGCTTGAAGAGAGAGTTCTGCCATCAGTTTGGCTTGTAGAACTCGAGGGAGAGAATTGTGTATCGAAATAATGAACTGAGGTCATCTATTTATAAAAAACTTGACCCGGGAGAAGTGGCCGCCCGGCCGGTCCTGGAGATTGACACAATTTTCAAGGTATGTCTATCTGGACTCTGAAGGATGATCAAATAAGCCTATCTTCGATCCCTCATCCGATCAGTCGTTGATATCTTCTTATCTGAGCTTTTTAGGAAATCCTGGATAAGTCCTGCACAGCTCATAAATACATGGGAGGTCCCTGTGAGTTCTAGAATGCCTAATAACTCATTTTCAGGTTGGGTACTAACAGTAGCCCCTCGGCGACGTTTCTTGCAAGGCAATGGAGGGTCGTCAATTAAGAAAGGAACCGATCTGAAACATAAGTTCCAAATCGAGAGAGGAATGAAAGAGAAGGTGACCAGGTTGGTCGGGTGGCTGATCCTTTGTCGGGCTACCTACGTATCCAAGTGGAATCAAGCCAGTCATAGTTTGAGACCTGCGGGGAAAGAAAGAAACGAGATGCCGTCCTTCGATGGGGATAATCAAGCATTCGTAAACAATAAAGTCGTGTGGACCCTACTGGGGAAAGGATGGAAGGCCATATGCACGGTACGACAAGAATTTTTAAGAATCGAAAACGGAAATAGGGATGAATTCTAACTTCCTATAGAGCGCACGTAATCAATTTATTTTGGATAATTAGGGTTTACGGAGGTTTCCGACCTTTCATTATGGGTTGTGATTTTTATAGAGGTCTTCCGGACCCAGTTTAGAGAAGCTTTAGAAATTTTATAGAGGATTTCTGAACCCAATTTTAGATTTTAGAAATTTTACAGAGGATTTCTGAACCCAATTGGTAATTTTTATAGAGGTCTTACGGACCCAGTTAGGGCTTACGAAGGTTCCGACCTTTAATTTATAATTTTTAGGGTTTAGGACCTTCAATTATAGATTAATTTTGAATATTAGGGCTTACGGAGGTTCCGACCTTTAATTTATAATTTTTAGGGTTTAGGACCTTCAATTATAGATTAATTTTTAAGATTTTTATAGAGGTCTTCCGGACCCAATTGGTTAAATTTTGGTTAAATTTGGCTAACGGGGCCAATTTTGGATTAAAAAATAAGCCGAGGGGCTAAATTGCAAAATCTAGCGCCTGGGGGAGTAACTGGCCGCGTGGCCAGTCCCTTCGATTGGCTGACTTGCGTTGACGAGGGTCGCTGATGAGCGCGCGATGTGGAGGGCTGAGATCGTGCCATGTCACCCGGGAGGACTGGCCGCGCGGCTAGTCCCTTTGCTGGACAGACCCTACAAACAGCCGCCGGCTGTTGCTTTCATTCTCCATCTTCTTTATTTCTTGCCGGGGAAAGAGAGAAAAAGAGAGGTTTTTGAGATATTTTTTTGTTATAGAGATGGATTTTAACTATCTTTTTAGCGCAGATCAACCGTATGAGTACGGTGCAGGTGCGGGATAGCAGTTTGAACAAGGCGGAGGCGCGGGACCATACTTTGAGCAGGGCGAGGGAGCGAATCCACCTCAACAAGAGGGGCAACATCAACTTCGAGCGAGGATGGCTTCTCGCAACTTCCGTCCCGATGAGTGGCACTTCACAATGGGACAGCACTTTGACTTGTACGCGGGTACTGACAAACATTGGTCCGGCGGGAGACTGATGGAGACGAAGGTGGTAATAATCTCTCTTTATGCTTTTGGGTATTTTATGTCTTATATTTCATACTTGTTCTACTATTTTAAGACTGTGTTAAATTAAATTAGTCATTCATGATTATTTAATTTTCTGAGATTGTTGATTATTTTTGGGGACGGGAAATATATGCGCATGTGTTAGTACCCGATCTGAAAATGAGTTTATTAGGACTTTCCCAAAAATACAAGGACTTTATAGGAATTAGAAACCTTGCAAAGACTTGTCCCGGATTCCCAAAATGTCTCATTTATGACAAAATCTATCAAAATAGGTAACAAATGGTTTCCTTAAAACCATGCAGAAACCCTAGCTTAAGAATCAAGTCAGCCGGCATCCTTGGCCACGCGGCCAACCTTGCTGCGCGTTGATCTTGGCCACGCGGCCACTCTTGTCACCGGCTTCAACCATGGCCAGGCGGCCAACCTTGCGCCGGATGATCTGGACCATCAGATCTTCCCCTCAGTTTACTATATAAACCAATCCCATGCTATTGGTTTAAGGGTCCGATTTTAAGAGTTCTAAAGTCCGAATTTTGGAGTTCTTAAAACACTATTTTTCTCTCTAATTAGCATTCAAACACTCAAGAAGATCCAAGGTTTATTTCTTGCCAACATAGGTAAGTTTTCTAACTTTTTCTTCGTGTTCGTGCATTATTTTTAATGTAGATCTTTTATATTCATGTTCGTACATGTTTATTCATAGTTTCTTCATATTCTTTGCATGCTCATTCATATGTTCATAATATATTCTTCGCATGTTCTTCGTGTTCATAGATTAAAACCTTATTTATGCTATATTTAGGGTTGCGATCTTCATAATTACATGTTATTTCATAGCCGATGATGATCGAGGGTTCATCAACCCGAGGATGATCTAGGAACTACTTCTAAACCCTAATCTTTAGGTAATTCCCCCCTCATTATGCATGATCCCGATTCTTCTGCCTATTCTAAATTCTTCTCGAACTACGCTGACCTGAGCTTCTCACATTGAGAGGAACGTAGGCAATCTTCGGATCCGGTCTCAATCACTAACACACTAGATACACCGCATCATGATAGAAAGACCGATCAATTCGGGCAATAGGAGTGATAACGTTCAATATTCTTCTCTTGTTGTAATTTGACCCCCGAACCCATTAAAAATCCTTTTTTCAATGTTTTGGCTTTAATTAAAACGGCGTGGCGACTCTCGTAATTTTTATGTTACTATGAATATCCCAAATTCAAACACACGTATTCACAGTGGCGACTCTGCTGGGGACTGCTTGGAAACTTTTTCAAACTTAGTGGGTCTAACTTTCGTCGCATCATGATGCTTGCCATGTTTACACATGCACACACCGGCCATGTTTATACATGCACACACTTGCTATGTTTACACATGCACACACCTGCCATGTTTACACGTGCACACACCTGCCATGTTTACACGTGCACACACCTGCCATGTTTACACATGCACGCTTGCCATGTTTTCACGTGCACCTCACACACACTTGCTATGTTTACACATGCACCTCACACACTTGCCATGTTTACACAGGCACCCTACACACACTTGCCATGTTTACACATGCACACACTTGCCCTGTTTATACATGCACCTCACATACTTTCCATGTTTACACATGCACCCGTGCACCCCGCAATGTTAATACTTGTACTTTGTTGATACTTGTACTTTGTATATACCTTGTATCCTTGTACCTTTGTTATTTTCGCCTTAGTATTAGGGTCAAACAAAACTCTGCTATGCTCCCTTGTACATTATTTTCCCTCTCCTGCATTGCATTGCATAGCATCATTCAAACATTCAAAACTTCTCTCTTTTCTCCTTAAAAAGAATTAGTTTCTTGCCACACACTACCACTAGTCCGTGTCAGCACTGCACAGGTCCCTACTACCCGGAGTATTCGATGTGCAGGAATTTGTGCGCTACTGCCTCACATTTTTCGAGTCACTCGTCTACTCCACTCACCGTGTACGTTCCGCGAGCGGTGGGAACCTTTAACCTAACTCGTGTCAACCCACACATAGAGATTAGGACACTCCTCGGACCACCCATTTAGGATGTAAATAAATGCAAAACTTTTCGGAAAATAAAATGTGCATTGCATCTAGGCGACCTCTAAGGTCCATCGCTCATCCGTTGGGCCATCATTGCGATCCATTTGGGTCTACCCTTCACCTTCGACCGCCTAGGTCAACCTTCTCAACCTTTGACCGCCTAGGTCAACCTTCTCAACCTTTGACCCCCTAGGTCAACCTTATCAACCTTTGACCACCTAGGTCAACTTTATCTACCTTTGACCCCTTAGGTCAACCTTTGACCCCCTAGGTCAACCCTTACCAACTTTTGACCTCCTAGGTCAACCTTATCCGCCTTTGACCCCTTAGGTCAACCTTTGACCTCCTAGGTCAACCTTTGACCGCCTAGGTCAACCTACTCAACCTTTGACCCCCTAGGTCAACCCTTACCAACTTTTGACCTCCTAGGTCAACCTTATCCGCCTTTGACCCCTTAGGTTAACCTTTGACCTCCTAGGTCAACCTTTGACCGCCTAGGTCAACCTTCTCAACCTTTGGCCCCCTAGGTCAACCTTTGACCGCCTAGGTCAACCCTCTGAACCTTTGACCTCCTAGGTCAACCTTTGACCCCCTAGGTCAACTTTCTCCGCTCTTAACCCCCTTAGGTCAACCTTTGACCCCTAGGTCAACCTTCTCCGCTCTTGACCCCCTTAGGTCAACCTTTGACCCCCTAGGTCAATCTTATCCGTTTAAGTCAACCTTTGACCCCTAGGTCAACCTCATTTGTCTTTTAATCTCTTAGGTCAACCTTTGACCCCCTAGGTCAACTTTCTCCGCTCTTGACCCCCTTAGGTCAACCTTTGACCCCTAGGTCAACCTTTGACCCCTAGGTCAACCTTATTCGTCTAAATTAACCTTTGACCTCTTAGGTTGACCCTTGACCTCCTAGGTCAACCTTATCACCTTCGACCTCTTAGGTCACCCCTCGACCTCTTAGGTCACCTTTGACCCCTTAGGTCAACCTCATCCGCCTTTGACCTCTTAGGTCAACCTTTGACCCCCTAGGTCAACCTTCTCCGCTCTTGACCCATTTAGGTCAACCTTTGACCTCCTAGGTCAACCTTTGACCGCCTAGGTCAACCTTCCCAAACCTTTGACCTCCTAGGTCAACCTTATCTACCTTTGACCTCCTAGGTCAACCTTTGACCCCTTAGGTCAACTTTATCTGCCTTTCACCTCTTAGGTCTACCCTTGACCGCCTAGGTCAACTTTATCCGCCTCCGACCCCTTAGGTCAACCCTTGACCTCCTAGGTCAACCTTATCACCCCCGATCTCTTAGGTCAACCCTTGACCTCTTAGGTCAACCTTTGACCCCCTCGGTCAACATTATCACCCATTGACCTCTTAGGTCAACCTTTGACCTCCTAGGTCAACCCAATCACCTTTGACCTCTTAGGTCAAACTTGGACTCCTAGGTCAACCTTATCCGCTATTGACCTCTTAGGTCAATCTTTGGTCCCATAGGTGAACCCAATTACCTTTGACCTTAACCCGCTTAGGTCTAACCGTCATCCTGACCCACCTAGGTCATTATTTGACCCACCGTTGTCCATACCAACCTAGGTCAACCCGTTTAGGTCCACACTACCCCTTTACCTTTAACCCATCTAGGTCAACCCACGATCCGCTTGGGTCGACTTACCTATCTTGGATCCATCTAGGTCAATCTCCAACATTCCTTGGTCCACCAACCCGAATAGGTCAACCTTAGACTCGCTTAGGTCAACCCATGTCTATCCCGCTTAGATCATCCCATAGGCAACCCATTACATCCCGCTATCTTGATTCATTCACCATATAGGTCAATCCAACCCTTCTCATTTAGGTCGACCTATCCTTTACCCATCTAGGTCAACCCACCATCATCGACGCATTCTAGCTTGAACCACTTCTTGTCTCAAACCTTAGGTCAAACCTTAGGTCAAATTTAGGTCAAACCTTACCCGATTCCTATAGGTCTTCCTCACCCATGCTTGACCAAGGACCGAGTCATCTCCCTCTTTTTTGACCCCTGTGGTCATCTCTCACCTCTTTTTAAAAGTCTAACTTGATTCGAACTACGGCGACCTGAGCCTCTTATTGTGTGGGACCTCTCCCTCATGATAAGGGGAACGTAGGCAACTTCGGCCCGGTCAAACTTTCAATTTTTTACCAAAATGCATTTCAAAAATGTGGATACCGACTCTTTTCCAAAAAATGATTTTATAACGATGCCTTATCATTAAATACGAATCTAATTCTTTCATGACTAGAGTTCTGCATCATGTCGGCTGCAAGGAACATCGAAGTTGCAACTGAAGCTGCTACCCAAGATCCCGAGACAATCCTCTACACCGGTACTTCTCTCAGTAAGCAAGCGTCCCACTTCGAAGCCATCCTCGATGAACAAGCAATCCACTTTAAGGCCATTCTCAACGAACAAGCAACACACTTTCAGAAGGAGATGCATAAGACCCTAAGAGATATCGAGAGGCGCCATTTGTCTGACATTCGTGGCGTTTATGATTACCTCAGTCGAGTTCTCCCTCTTGCTCAATGTCAACACCCGTACGCTCCTCAAATGTACGGGCCGCCACAGACTGTCCCCGTCGGGATGCCTCCTATGACTACTCATCAACAAGGGGTGCCGGTACCTAAATCACCCTCAAAGACAGTTCGTGAAAGGAAGGACGAGCGCGAATTCGATGACTTGGATATGCCGTTAGCCAAACTCTTCAAAAGTCTAGTTCAAGCCGGCAAGTTGTCTCCTTTGTTCAACTATGAACCAAGTAGGGTGAAGCAAGCCTTGGATCCCTCCAAACACTGCCAATACCACCAGTGCATTGGGCATGACACCGAAGATTGCCTCCAATTGAGGAGAAAGATTCAAAGCCTCATTGACAGCGGAGCCATCACCCGCCAACGGAATACATGGGCATGGGCAAAAGAGGAAATTGGGGCTACCTCCTTTAAATAAAAGAAAAGAAAAGGGTCATTCAGTCTTCGTAGGTTCTAGAGTATCCTTAGTCAAAAGTCCACCTTGGACGATTTTTGTTTCTTTAAGTAAAAGTCCACCCCGGACTAGTCAGTTTAAATCTTTTAGTTCCAATAAAAGGGTCTTTATTTCTTTTCTTTTCTCTCTAGACTTGAGACATAAGCTTGCATATATCAATTTCATGAAAATTGTCTTATTCACCATTTTCACTTGATTGCTATATCTTTATATGATGAATTAATCTTAATCTTACTCATTAATGACGACTCATTAAAAGGTAGATGGACCCACAAACCATTCACATAACTAAGTAAACGATTAATCTCAAAATAACAAATTCTTCGATCAATTGGGATGAACGAATCACTTTCTCTTCTCTCTACATTCTACCCCCATACACTCTCTCTATAGACTCACCCCTTGTACACATTTCATGTACACTCTCTATATACACCTTCTCCTATACACTATCCTCATACGCCTCTCATCCCACCATTAGACCCCTTTTTATAAGGTCGTGACAAAGAAATGGACTGCGTTTTCTCATCATCAAATAGACATCCATGCTGCCACAATTTAAAGGGTTGGTTTGTTCCCTTCATGAGTACTACATGCCGTTACACTGGGGCTGTCCGTATTCCATCGCAAATGTAAGACAAGTGCACGAAGTCATTCATACCATTAATTGGTGCACGTGATAATCCAATGGAGCTCTACCGGTGAAAATCAAGGGGCTAGGATGCCCGCCGCCAGCAAAAGGCCGCTTGAACTATAAGGAAGCTACCTTGCAATCGAGAGAGGCGAAAGCAAACTAGGGGCTTGTCTTGCCCAATGTTTCATGTACAAATATAAAAAAAAATATGGCTCGCTAGGTTGAAACCCAAAAGGGCGACCTAGGCAAAAGTTAGAGCATTGCACAAAAAGAAGCCCGCTAGGTTGAAAACCCGAAAGGGCGGCCTAGGCAAAAAAAAAAAGGGTGTGCACAAAGAGATAAAATAAAAAAGAAAAAGAAAAATAGAAGGGGCTATCACCATGGAAAAGTAAAAGTCTCATTTTCTTTTCACCTCAAATGTTCTATTTTCCTTTCTTTCCTTACAAAGTAGATAAACGGCAGCAACCCATGACAACTACGATGGAGCAATCCACTGCAACAACTACAAAGGAGTAATCCACCGCAATGAGCTACAAAAAACAACTCACCTCAAACTAACCTCACACTCCTAAACTCAAAACCCAACTTCATCGTGAACCGGGCAACCACTCAAAGCCAAACATAACCTACCTTGGGCCAACTTTCTTTCTTTTCTTTCCTCCCACACATACCCACTGAAACCCGACACCATCGTCAAGCGGGTCATCCCCGAACTACGCGGACCTGAGCTCCTCACCTTGAGGAGAACGTAGGCAACCTCCCGGTTCGGTCCAAAATATACACAACCCACCTCGAGCCAATTTTCTTTCTCTTCTCTCTTCCCCCATATTTCTACTCCTGACTTCTTCACTCACAATTGATCAAAACATTTATTAATTTGAGGCTACTTGTTTACCAATTAACTATAACTCATTAACTAATCAACGAGGTCCATTCTCGAGCAATCAAATCAGAATCTTGAATAAAACAATTTTCAAATGTCTCGACAAGTCTTCTGTTCTACAATCTAGGAAAGAGCTAAACACTTACTTTCTGTCAAGCAGGGGTTTCCTTCCTTTTATATACACTCAATTGTCCAAAGAGTCAAAATGCGAGTACTATCTCTCTCTCCCTCTCACTATCACCAAAATGCCCCCGCATGTTTAAACAATTATTTTTCCTTTTTTGAGTCGACTGAATGATTTTCAAAAAAAAAAAAAAAAAAAAAAAGATGACGCAAAAGAGATGCCCGCTAGATTGAAAACCCGAAAGGGCGGTCTAGGCAGAAAAAAGGGTGCGTCTTAAAGGAGGTAGGATACCCCACTCTACACCCTTATCGAACTGGGGCTTCCCCAACAGAATGGGTCGACTATGTGTTCTCTCGGAGAATACCGAGGTCCCAACAAGAATATACTTAGAAGAAGGGCATCACTCATCATCAAGTTTTACGTAGAGTTTCTCAAAGGAGGGAGGGTACCCGCTCACCAAATTAGATAATCCCCAACGGAATGGGTCGACTATGTGGTTTCCCAGAGAATACCGAGGCGTCAACAAGGATACACTTAGAAGAAGGGCACCCCTCATCGTCAAACTCGGCACGCGACGACCTATTTGGATTGATTAGAATCATAATTAATTATAAGGCATTTGTATAAGATCATAACACTTTCATAAAGTTTTCTCCTCCCCGATACTTTGTTTATAAACCCGCACTCTCGATCTCCACAAAATTTGTATAAACCTCCTCGGTCCACTCTGAGACCCATCTTTGTGATTCTTGAACCGACTCGGTCCTTCACCCTATTTCCTACACAATAGGATACCCTTAGGTCCCAACCTACCTGGTTCAAAACCTTAGGTCCCAATCCTACCCGGTTAGTCTTGCCTAAGTTACACCATAAACTCTCTAGGTCCCGAGCCTACCCGATCAGTCTTACCTAGGTCCCAAACCTGCCCGGTGAGTCTTACCTAGGTTACATCATAACCTCTTAGCTCGACCTTCCGCAAGTTCGTAGCATGACCCCTTTGGCCTCAAACTGGTTCTACCCAAAACTTCAGACCTTAAACCAGTTAACCAAAGCCAAATCCTTAGGGTGACCCATTAGGTCCCGAACCTATCGGTCCCGAGCCTACCCGATTTCCTAGATCTCAAACCTACCAACACATACTCATCCTTACCTTGTCTAAGCAATAGCTCTCTTATCCTCCTAGGTCCAACCTCTTAGGTCTACTCAGTCTAACCTGTTGAGCGTTTACCTTTAGATCCCAAGTCCATTCAAGTCTACCAAGCACCTACCTTGTAGGTCTCTATCATATCCGATCCACACTTTAGGTCTCAACTCCTAAACCCTTTAGATCACAAAGATGTCTACCCTCTAGGTCTATAACCTTAGATGTCGACCCTTAGAACTCTTTAGTTCCCAAGCCTGCTCGGTCCAACCAAAATAATGCCATCTACGCCTACTGTCATACCCAAACCATGGCCCTGCCACTCTTAAACCTAGTGTCACTCCTTAGCTTCAAAAGACTTCCTAGTCTGACCTTCAACCCCTTAGGTCTCTAACCTACTTAATCCGAGCCGAGTCCAAACCTCGCCACCTACAAGGTCCACCCTTGAACTCCATGGATCTCAAACCTTTCTTCCCCACGAGTCCAAACCTCAAACGTGCTCGAACGCATAGGACCTCCCGCGTACCGTGATATGCCATAAAGATATCAAAACCCGTCCAGTCAAAAATCGTGCGCTTAACACCTTTGGTCCCATACCAAACCCACCTTCGCAATCGCCGAACGAGCTTGGTCACGCGCAATGACCTCTGAGACAAACTTAGGACCTAAGCATACCCAATCCAAATTAGGTACCTATTGTACTCAAGCAAAGTCTTGGACACTCAATCGCTTTACCTAAAGCGCCAACGTGGTCATATATCCAAAACCATTTCCCACACCTATGGTTCGCACCTAGCCTAAACTTTCAAACACTCTAGGATCCAAGCCCGACATGTGTATTAGGTACTAGGATCATCCAATCCCAATCCGTTGATCCTTGACCGACCTCAAGCCTGCTTGGTCCTAACCCATAACGCGGTTTCTCTAGGACAAAAGACTTACCCGCTTGAAAGCCTTATGTCCCAACGCTACCCTGCCTAGCCTTCGATCTCCTAGATCTCACGCCTACCATTCCATTAGGCCCCGGTCTCCTTAACACATGTCTGAGTCTTGCCCTAGCTAAACCCTAGCACTCTAGCCTAGGTCTAACCTATTGAGCCTATCCAGCCATGAGGTATCAAGCTCACCTGCCCCAAACCGCAACACTCTTAGACCTCAAACTTGCTCGGTCTAAACCAAGACAAACCTTCAAATGCTTTCGGTCTCCAAACCCTAGCCTTAAACCTAAGTAATCACATTCTCTCAACCCCAGTCTCAAGCCTAGGTGGCCACATCCTCTACAAAACCTAGCCTATAGCCTAGGAAGTCACATTCTCTCCAAACCCTAGCCTCGAGCCTAGGCAGTCACCTTCTATTCAAAGCCTAGCCTTAAACCTAGGCAATCACATTCTCTAAACCCTAGCCTCAAGCCTAAGTAGTCACCTTCTATCCGAAGCCTAGCCTTAAACCTAGGTAATCACATTCCCTCAACCCTAGCCTCAAGCCTAGGTGGCCACATCCTCTACAAACCCTAGCCTCTAGCCTAGGAAGTCGCATGCGCTCCGAACCCTAGCCACAAGCCTAGGTAGTCACCTTCTATCCGAAGCCTAGCCTTAAACCTAGGCAATCACATTCTCTAAACCCCAGTCTCTAGCGTAGGAAGTCACATGCGCTCTGAACCCTAGCCTGAAGCCTAGGTAGCCATATTCTTCCTAAACCCTAGCTTCGAGCCAAGGTAGTTACATTCTCTTCAAACCCTAGCCTCAAGCCTAGGTAGTCACATTCGCTCTAAACTCTAGCCTTAAGCCTAGGAAACCGCAACATCCTCTTTAACCCTAGCCTAAGTTCTAGGGAATTTTCCAAAGCCCCGCATGCAACATCATTTCCAAATTCCCGAAACCCTAGTCTCGAAACCTAGGAAATTTACAATCTTAATCCCCCGTCTTATTGAACCCTAACCCAAAACCTAGGATACAATGCCCTGTCCAAAACTTAATCAACCCTAGCCTCAGGCCTAGGAAGCCGCGTTCGCTCTAAACCTAGCCTCGAGCCTAGGTAGTCGCATTCGCTCTAAACCCTAGCCTCGAGCCTAGGTAGTCGCATTCGCTCTAAACCATAGCCTCGAGCCTAGGTAGTCGCAATCTCTAAACCCTAACCTCGAGTCTAGGTACTCGCATTCGCTCCAAACCCTAGCCTTAAGCCTAGGAAGTCGCACTCTTTCTAAACCCTAACCGCAGGGCCTAGGAGACTATATCCTCACTGAACTCTATTATCGAGCCTAGGATTCAACATTCCCTTCAAACCCTAGTCCTAGACCTAGGAAATTCCTTCACCTTAGTCTCAAAATATAGGAAGTTTAAAGTCCTTAGCCTTCAAACCTAGCCTAAAGCCTAGGTTACCACGAACATTTCCAAGCCATAGTCACCAATCCCGGAAAATGGTGAACCCTAACATCAAGCTTAGTGGACCTTCCACAAAAGCAATCCCTCTTCCCAACAATCCATGGTCTCAAGCCTAGGAAGTCACAACCTTTCTAACTCCCAGCCTTATGTCTAAAAGCCAATGCCTTTGCAACCTTTGAGCCTACCACAACTCCAAGCCCTAGCCTCCTAGACCTAGGAAACTCCTAAACCCTAGTCCCAAACCTAGGAGAGTCATGGTCCTTAAACACCAGTTTCCAAACCCTTGTTCGAAACCCTAACATCTAGGAAGTTCCCAAACCTCAACCTTTCCAAGCTCTAGCACTAAGCCTAGGATAGAATACTCTCCTCATGCTTAAATGAACTCCAATCCCTAGCCCGTAAGCCTAGGAAACCCACATTATCTCCAAGACATAATCTAAAGCCCAAGAAGCCGTGACATCTTTGGCATCCCTATCTCAAGATTAGGAGATCACCATCTTCCTTATTCCCTTTCCTTAAAAAGCCTTAGGTCCTACCTCTAGGCAACCAAGAAAATGTCTCTTACCTAACACCTTGGTCTCAATGGCTCGTAGCCTCATTCCCTCCTAAATTAGGATAAGCGGAACCCAGATCATGTTTCCCATATTAGCAACTCCCCGAGAGTCCGTCTCCTTCGTGTCTCCCTAAAGGTCCTTTGCCCTTGTGACTCACCAAAGAGTCCTTTGTGACTCCCCGAGAGTCTATCACCTTGGTGACTCCCCGAGAGTCCGTCACCCTTGTGATTCCCCGAGAGTCTATCACCTTTGTGACTCCCCGAGAGTTCATCCCGTTTACGACTTCATAACAATCCATCATCTTTGCCTCCACGTGCAAAATTTCAGTTTTACCCCTAGTACATTCCCCTTTGATTCATTTTAGGTGCCCTTAGCGCTATTTTGACTGATGTTCGTTATCTTTGGGTACGGGAAGCCTCTTAAAATTTCCATTCTTTTCCTAATATTTGCTTAAGATTCGTATGGTTGTAGAGACTTTGGCGCCTCTATGACATACGCATCCTAGATCGATCGTGATTGGCAGAAGCCTCGGCGTTTCTGTTTACGAGAGATCCAGCATCTATTATTTTAGCACTTCCTAATATTTGCTTAGGATTCGTATGGTTGTAGAGACTTCGGCGCCTCTATGACATACGCATCCTAGATCGATCGCGATTGGCAGAAGCTCGGCGTTTCTGTTTGCGAGAGATCCAGCATCTATTATTTTAGCATTTCCTAATATTTGCTTAGGATTCGTATGATTGTAGAGACTTTGGCGCCTCTATGACATACGCATCCTAGATCGATCGTGATTGGCAGAAGCCTCGGCGTTTCTGTTCGCGAGAGATCCAGCATCTATTATTTTAGCATTTCCTAATATTTGCTTAGGATTCGTATAGTTGTAGAGACTTTGGCGCCTCTATGACATACGCATCCTAGATCGATCGGGATTGGCAGAAGCCTCGGTGTTTCTGTTTGCGAGAGATCCAGCATCTATTATTTTAGCATTTCCTAATATTTGCTTAGGATTCGTATGGTTGTAGAGACTTCGGCGCCTCTATGACATACGCATCCTAGATCGATCGCGATTGGCAGAAGCCTCGGCGTTTCTGTTTGCGAGAGATCCAGCATCTATTATTTTAGCATTTCCTAATATTTGCTTAGGATTCGTATGGTTGTAGAGACTTTGGCGCCTCTATGACATACGCATCCTAGATCGATCGTGATTGGCAGAAGCCTCGGCGTTTCTGTTCGCGAGAGATCCAGCATCTATTATTTTAGCATTTCCTAATATTTGCTTAGGATTCGTATAGTTGTAGAGACTTTGGCGCCTCTATGACATACGCATCCTAGATCGATCGTGATTGGCAGAAGCCTCAGCGTTTCTGTTTGCGAGAGATCCAGCATCTATTATTTTAGCATTTCCTAATATTTGCTTAGGATTCGTATGGTTCTAGAGACTTCGGCGCCTCTATGATATACGCATCCTAGATCGATCGCGATTGGCAGAAGCCTCGGCGTTTCTGTTTGCGAGAGATCCAGCATCTATTATTTTAGCATTTCCTAATATTTTCTTAGGATTCGTATGGTTGTAGAGACTTTGGCGCCTCTATGACATACGCATCCTAGATCGATCGTGATTGGCAGAAGCCTCGGCGTTTCTGTTTGCGAGAGATTCAGCATCTATTATTTTAGCATTTCCTAATATTTGCTTAGGATTCGTATGGTTGTAGAGACTTCGGCGTCTCTATGACATACGCATCCTAGATCGATCGCGATTCGAAGAAGCCTCGGCGTTTCTGTTTGCGAGAGGTCCAGCATCTATTATTAGGGTTCGTATGATTATAGAGACTTCGGCGCCTCTATGACATACGTATCCCTGATCAATCGTGATTGGCAGAAGCCTCGGCGTTTCTGTTTGCGAGATATCCAGCATCTATTAGGGTTCGTATGATTGTAGAGACTTCGGCGCCTCTATGACATACGTATCCTTGATCAATCGTGATTGGCAGAAGCCTCGGCGTTTCTGTTTGCGAGAGATCCAGTACCTATTATTAGGATTCGTATGATTGTAGAGACTTCGGCGCCTCTATGACATACGTATCCTTGATCGCTCGTGGTTGGCAGAAGCCTCGGCGTTTCGTTAGCATAATCGGCAGGAGCCCTGGCGATCCTGATTGCGTTTACCATTCCATCTTGGGATTATTTAGACAACGTAGTCTTTATTTTTCCCAAATGACTTCATTTCCTAACGAATGTTCGTTCTTCATACAGGATAGTATCCGTAGGTTTATTATCTCTAGCAGAAGTCCGATGTCTCGTCTTTCCCCAATAGCTCAGAACTACGACCGGCTTGATTCCTCGGAGGATATGTAGGAAACCTGAAAAGGTTCAGCCACCCGACCGACATGGTCATCTATTGTCCCCAGCAGGTGCATTTTCCCCAGCAGAAGACGTTGCCCCCATCAGAGGACAGTCCTTCCCAATTTCCCATCAGATTTGAACTACGTTTGGCTTGATTCCTCTGCGGATACGTAGGTCGCCTGTCAAGGTTCAGCCGTTCCCTTACCTTTCATCTGTTTTGAAACTCATGTTTCAGACGGATCCTTCTTTTATCGCCGACCCCACATTTCCTTGCAAGAAGCGTCGCCGAGGGGCTACTGTTAGTACCCGATCTGAAAATGAGTTTATTAGGACTTTCCCAAAAATACAAGGACTTTATAGGAATTAGAAACCTTGCAAAGACTTGTCCAGGATTCCCAAAATATCTCATTTATGACAAAATCTATCAAAATAGGTAACAAATGGTTTCCTTAAAACCATGCAGAAACCCTAGCTTAAGAATCAAGTCAGCCGGCATCCTTGGCCACGCGGCCAACCTTGCTGCGCGTTGATCTTGGCCACGCGGCCACTCTTGTCACCGGCTTCAACCATGGCCAGGCGGCCAACCTTGCGCCGGATGATCTGGACCATCAGATCTTCCCCTCAGTTTACTATATAAACCAATCCCATGCTATTGGTTTAAGGGTCCGATTTTAAGAGTTCTAAAGTCCGAATTTTGGAGTTCTTAAAACACTATTTTGCTCTCTAATTAGCATTCAAACACTCAAGAAGATCCAAGGTTTATTTCTTGCCAACATAGGTAAGTTTTCTAACTTTTTCTTCGTGTTCTTGCATTATTTTTAATGTAGATCTTTTATATTCATGTTCGTATGTTTATTCATAGTTTCTTCATATTCTTTGCATGCTCATTCATATGTTCATAATATGTTCTTCGCATGTTCTTCGTGTTCATAGATTAAAACCTTATTTATGCTATATTTAGGGTTGCGATCTTCATAATTACATGTTATTTCATAGCCGATGATGATCGAGGGTTCATCAACCCGAGGATGATCTAGGAACTACTTCTAAACCCTAATCTTTAGGTAATTCCCCCCTCATTATGCATGATCCCGATTCTTCTGCCTATTCTAAATTCTTCTCGAACTACGCTGACCTAAGCTTCTCACATTGAGAGGAACGTAGGCAATCTTCGGATCCGGTCTCAATCACTAACACACTACATACACCGCATCATGATAGAAAGACCGATCAATTCGGGCAATAGGAGTGATAACGTTCAATATTCTTCTCTTGTTGTAATTTGACCCCCGAACCCTTTAAAAATCCTTTTTTCAATGTTTTGGCTTTAATTAAAACGGCGTGGAGACTCTCGTAATTTTTATGTTACTATGAATATCCCAAATTCAAACACACGTATTCACAGCATGTAGTCAAAATAAAGTATGCATGTACACCTTAAATTATAGCACATAATTTATATTGCTAGTTGGGTAACGTACCTTTGCTGTGTTTACCTGCAGAGGATGAAATCTCGTGGGTCCACGAAGGCAGTGGCCGAGATATGGGGGAGATTGCCGCCGGCCGGGACGGTGAAAGAGAGGATCCGGGCTCTGGGCTTTGGTCCATTTTTTGATGCGGTACGAGCTGTAGAGGGGACCCAGAAGGTGATGGGTCTGGTCGAGGCGATGAGGGAGTATTGGTGGGACACCACCCATACGTTCCATTTTAGTTGGGGAGAGGTGACGGTTACTCTGACTGATTTTGCTGCCATCACCTTCTGGGTCCACGAAGGCAGTGGCCGAGATATGGGGGAGATTGCCGCCGGCCGGGACGGTGAAAGAGAGGATCCGGGCTCTGGGCTTTGGTCCATTTTTTTATGCGGTACGAGCTGTAGAGGGGACCCAGAAGGTGATGGGTCTGGTCGAGGAGATGAGGGAGTATTGGTGGGACACCACCCATACGTTCCATTTTAGTTGGGGAGAGGTGACGGTTACTCTGACTGATTTTGCTGCCATCACGGGGCTCATATTTACGGACGTGGAGCTTCCTTTTGATGAGTCCTTGGCTGCGGACCCGCACCGTCAGGTGGAGCTGATTGGAATGCCGTTGGGCAAAGGCGTTAAGGGTAACGGCTTTGAGACAGGTCGACTGAGGACCTTGGTGGATGGGGCTATTAGTGATTGTCGAGGGTATTAATGATACTAATTGTCTGGTGCGAGCCATTCTGTGGTACAGCTTATCTCAGACTCTGTTCCCGAGTGCAGGGACCTTCTGTCGGTTCTCTTTGTTGGGTGCTCTGGCTGATCTGGAGCAGGCGAGTCAGGTCTCCTGGGGCGGAGCCGGACTGGCAGAGATATATAGAGCCCTTGATGTCTGCTCGAGGTCTAGCACCTCGTCTTTTGATTGTTTTCAGTTTGCCTTCGAGGTATCTCTCTGACTCGATCTTTTTCATTCCGCGTCTGTCTTTTGTTTAGAACTGTATTAACTGAAATGCTGCCTTTTCCACAGGTGTGGGTCTACGAGCTATTCCACATTGCTCCTTTTGCTGTGCAGGGGGTGAGGGAGGTCCCTATTATGAGATTTTGGGTGAAGAGCAACCGGTTGGAGGGTCGCAGGGCTAGGAAAACTCCCGATCTGGGGATTTTTACTGCGAGGCTGAGTGGTCAGTTGCGTGAGGACTTTCAGTTCTTTCCCTGGTCGGATCAGGTGCTGGAAGGGGTCGGTCAGGCCCAGGAGTTTAATGCTTCCCGCTGCTTCTTGACGAGGTTGACTGGGGATGCCATGTATCTTGGTGAGAGAGTCTGCAGGCAGCATAACAGACATACTGCGATATGATACCATTTTCATTCCTATCTCGCACACACCCACTTTAGACTTTGTATCTGAACTGTGCTTTATTTGTCCCAGGTGACTCGGGAAGCTTATATCCGCTCTGTCCGTCGGGGCAATATCTTTGAGAGGCTATTCTGGAGTTTGGCCGCTGCTTGTACTTGTCGTCAGGAGGACGTGGTGTTACCGCAGCGGAGAGAGAGATCGCCTGTGGAGTCTGCTCATCCATCTCGTGCCAGTCGGAGATCTACTCGAGGTAGGGATTCCGGAGCTAGTAGATCCCATTATGTACAGTAGCAGGGCCGTGATGATGATGATGAGAGTGATGATGAGGAAGAGGATGTTGATGCTGAGGGGTCCGACTCGGACTAAATGTAGTCCTTTGATTTCCTGCATTTTGTTAGAGAGAGGAGAGGAGAAAAAACAAATATTTATGTACAATATTTTATTTGCTTTTGGTATGTAATTAATTAGTATTTTATTTACATGTTTTTTACATTTAGTACAATGCATGAGCCCTAGGGGTAAAATAGGGATTATACACCCTGTCGGGTAATTCTGCCTTCTTTATTGGACCTCTTTTGATCTGGGACCTTTAATATGTCTGGAATGGGTCCATTTCGGCGTTTGTCAGGGACGGACTGGCAATCTGTCTGAACCGGATGATGTGGCCGCCTGGCCAATTTTTGCAGGAGGGACTGGCCGCGCGGCTGGTCCTTGATCTGACATGATTTTCGTCAGATTTTTCCTTGTATGATCAGGACTTGAACTCCCAACTCTATATAATAACAGTCTGCGTAAACAGACGAGGCAGATTGCAGTTTTCTTCTCTTTTGCTCTAGATTTCGATCCTTCCAAGCCTTTCGGATGGATAGACACCCTAGGATTTATGAGGAGCGACAAAACTACTTTATCAAGAGATTGAAGATCTGGGTTGGGAAGCTTTCGAGGGAACCCGTGCAATATTTGATAGGAGATTTGGAATTAAGCGCCTTTTGTCATTATATAGGGTTAAGTCTGACGAGCATCTGATTCGTGCTGCTGCTAGATTCTGGGACAACGAGAATCATGTCTTCAACTTTTCTTATAATGAGATCACCCCAACATATGAAGATTTTGTGGCTCTCTGTGGTACGACAGTGACAGACTGGGTAGCTATGCCATAGCCTCAAGTTCCTCCAGAAACTCGGATTTCCCAACTGCTGAGGGTTTCTATCGAAGAGGCTAGGGGCTTTCTGTTGGATGGTTGTGTTAATCTCTGTGAGCTTCCCATCAGGTTTATTAATAGCACGGTGGAATCTGATACGGATCTGGACTGTTTGGCACTTTGTCTGTTTGCCTCGGTATTGTTTCCACCTTACGTAGGAGTAGCTACCATGGGTTGTCTTGACATGGTGGACCAAGCTCGGGCCGATCGCAGCATTGTCCCTTGCTTGCTCCGGGAGACCTTGCATGGCATTAGAGAGTTGGCCTTGGGGGCTAGGAAGATGACCAGAGGAAGTACCATACTGTTAACCTTGTGGCTGCAGGAGAGGCTTCGAGTCTTGGAAGAACCTGTTGGACCAGTATCCCCTTAGGTTTGCTAGAGTAGGCGCATAAGGCAGCGCTTAGTAGGGATGGCTCGTTCTGCATGGGTGTCTTATATGGCCCAGATGAGTACCACTCAGATCAGGTAGATAGTCCCTTACTGGGGGGTGATCAGAGCACGGTGGATTCAGAGCAGTCTTTGCATGATTCGGGTCCCTGCCTTTGATGAAACCACTTACTATTATGTAGTGAGGGTGTGCCATCAGTACGAGATGCCTCAGATTATATCGTCCTTATGGGATGAGACTTGTAGCAGGGTTACTGACAAGATAATTCCCATGACTAACGGGGTTGAAGTGCTCTTGGAGCGATGTTGTTCTTATGATCTCATGCCTAGCACTCTCTGTATACAGCGACCACGTGACATACTTCTGTCTTGAGAATACTTAGACTGGTACCAGATGACTCTGGGAAATATGGGACGAACTCTGAGAAGACTGAGACGTGGGGTGGTGGTCCCTTATGTCTCGAGCAGACGCTTGAGGGAGGACGAGAATGTACAATGGGAGTTAAGACCGAGTTGGCTCAGGTAGCACCTACGGAAAGGAAAAGAGAGAGAGAAGGCCCAAGTGGGGTGACTCATCTTAAGAAGGCTTTATTTGAAGATCCTACTAGACAGGCTAGACGTGGACGACGAGACAAGAAACCAAAGAAGGATGCGGAAGAGGAAGGGGAGGAATGACTCCGGGTATCCAACCACAGTCATTACAGACACATAGTTTAGATTTTAGTTTGTTTTAGTTTATTTAAATTTCAAAGCAGGTTATTTAGTCGCAGGTTCTTTCGAGCTTAGACTCATCAAATAAATGTTAACGTGTAGTGACTTGTGGAAATAGAGATTTTGCTTTAGTAATAACCAGATTGTTTGCTTTACTTGGAATTTGCTCAAACCAGATTTGTAGTTTTATTTATTTTTGAGACCGCACCATTAAAGGCTGCCTACGTTCCCCTTTTACAAGTAGGGCTAAGGGGCTCAGGTCACCGTAGTTCATTTCTTATTGTAGAAAGGGAAGATAGAAGAGGGGAAAGTAGAGAGAATAATAAAAAAAAATTACAAAGGGGACGGCCGTTGTAGAAGACCGTTGATGGAGAGCTCCGCTGGTGGAACGTACTGCTTGTGGAGGCGGACCGTGGTGGTTAGTTGTAGTAGCGGCGGAGGTTACAGGAGAAAACTATAGTAGTATCAATAACGTCGTTCGCCATTTGATCTCTTTACAACGTATCGCCATTCTCCTTTTTGTTGAACCAAATGCCCTTTGTTAATGAGGGTTTGGATGTCTCTTTGTAACGTGTAGCATTCGTCTGTCTCATGGCCTTCGTCTTGGTGGAACAAACAATGTCGTCCTGGTAGAAAGGGTTGCAAGGGTGGTAGCTCGGATAGCAATGACAGCTTTTGTAGAGAGTTCATTCTTCCTCTGCTTCTCAAACGCTCAAAGATCTGAGACGTAGGTACCCCTAACTTTGTGTACTTCTGAACGGAGTTTCGTGATTCATAGCTCCTGTGCATCGGGTGCAGGTATGGGGTATTTGTCAGGTACTTCTTGAGTTGAGTGAACGCAAGTTCGCATCTTTGATTCCATTCTCCGTTTGAACAACTTTCTATTTCTCTGATTGTAGGGTCTCCCGCTATGGTGAGGCGACTGATGTATCGTAATAATCCCATAAGTTTGACCATTTCACACTTTTCGTAGGGGGATAGTGTTGTTATCAGCTCCTTAATCATTTCGGGGTCGGCTTCAAACTTTTGTCCCAGTCTGTACCCTAAAGCCTTTGTCTGAACCGTACCAAATCTGCACTTAATAGGGTCAAGGGGAACTTTCTGCCTTCTCAGAACGTTGAAGAGCTTCCTCAAATCTTTAATGTGTCGGCCGTAAGGTCTCTTGGATTGTACCACCAAGTCATCCAGGTAGACATCTGAATTTGTTGATGTAGTTTCTGGCACGTGGTAAGAGATACTAATGTCCTTCCATTCTAAGAATTGATTGGTGTGATAATAAGTACCCCATGGAGTTTGAAAGAACAATTTCTCGTATGTCTATACTGCGGCGAGTATCCGATTCCTTCTGGGGAAGCTGTTTATGAATGATCGGACCTCTCGATTCTCGGTAGCTTCTAAAAGTGAGTCAATATCAAATGGCGGAAAGTCATGCTTGGTCCTCATCTCGTCGAGACTCATGATGTCTATGTGGCCCGTTACTCTTCCTTCGAACTTCTTTGCGGAGATGATGCTGAGTAACCATTTTGGCCAGTGTATGGGTTTAATGAAGTCTATCCGTAATAGTGTCTCTATCTTGATTGACATGCGAGAAGACCATTCGGGTTTAACTAGCAGCATTGTTTGCTTCACTGACCCAATGTCTGGTGTTGTCATTTGTTCCCATTCTCTATCTGGCGTATCGTCACAGGACCATGCGAAGATGTCTTCATATTCTTTGAGCAGTTCGATCAGCGCTTCTCGTTCTTCATCATGAAAGAAGCTCCCAATCTGAGTCCACTTTGGCTTGTCTTGTCTTCCCAGATTCACACATGTTAACACCTCATCGGCAGCTTGGGCTCGATTTTCCTTTTGATTGATAACCTGCTCTGAGATTTCTCGGATATATTTGTTATTAAGTTTGCTTGTGTCTGCGTCTTTTAATGAATCGTTATTAAATATTGGTATATCATTAGGTTGATTAGTTAATTTATCATTTATAAGAGCGGCTATGGCAGGATACTCAGAAAGATTGAGATTTTCAATTAATGCACGAGGAAAGATAGTGTTTGCGATTACATCATAGTCTTTTGATTTGAAGTCATTAGACTTAGACAGAGACACGAACTCATATGTGAGGAAAGGAGACCTAGCTGACCTAGGGGGATTGACTCCTTGGGGGATGAGCTGGCCAGCCCCAGATTCTCGATAGTAGTAGTCACAGGTCCGTATTCAATAACAGCTACAATGTCATCTTCTAGGCTCAAGTGTTGGAACAAATCTTAGCCATCCCACGACTCTGTTTCTTTGGCTTCACCTACTAAAGGTTCATCGAGTGACACGAATTCAGTATCGTAAGTCAGGTCTTTGTTCACTTTTATGCAGTACTCATTCTGAATGGTGGTAATTCTGCCTGTAGTCTTTCGAGGTTCCATGTACCTTAGCTCTAGATTGGCGCGGTCGAACTCGACATCTCTGAAGATTTCAAAACCCTTTTGCAGCTTTCTGTTGTGGTCAAACCATGGCTCTGCGAACTCGAAGTTAGAATATTCTTCACCTTCTTTCACATAGTAATTGTTGAGAGAAAGGTGGTAAGGTTTCATATCAGACTTCTTGTAAGGGAGTTGCTTCTTCTTGAGTACCTCTATCTGTTTTTGCTCTGCTTTCTCAGTGGGAGTAAGCGTGTATCCTAGCCCGAACAGGCCTCTGTGGTCTACTTCTTCAGTTAAGTGTGTGGGACCTTGTAAGTGCTTGCCTAGCCCCAGCCCCGGTATGAAACCCATGTTTCGAAGTATCTTGTAGACAGGTTGTACTTTGTCAGAGCTTCTGTTGAGGTCTTTGTCACATAACTGGGCTTGTGCTACTATTTTAAACCCACTGAAGAGTCGGCGGTCCTCCTCATGCTGAATCTGTAATACATGTACTCCTTTCGTGTCGGTACCTTGAGCCGTTACTAAGTCGCTGTAAATAACTGTCACCTCATTCCCCGATTGGAATTTGACACATTGATGTAAGGAGGATGGAACAGCATTGGCCTTGTGGAGCCAAGGGCGCCCTAGCAAGATGGTGAAAGATGACGGTATGTCAATCACTTGGAAATCTGTAGACAGAGTTTGTGTTCCCACAGTAATGGGCAGAGTGACAATCCCCAATACTGATCTGCATGTGGAGTCGTAAGCCTTGATTGTCTGCTTGGAAGGTCTCAGAGCAGTTGGGTCTACACCCACTATGTCCATCATTCGAGGCGGCAGTACATTGATGGCGGATCCGTTGTCCACAAAAGCTCAAGGGATTTTCTTCCCTCTGATTTCGACTGTAATGTGTAGTGGTTCATTATGATCAATGCCAAACGGTGGTTCGTCAAGCCCTGAGAAGGTGATGATGTTTCTGAAGTGAATGTTGCCAATCATTTGTGTGACATTCTCAGGAGTTGTGTCTGATGGGACCATGGTAGCGGCCAAGTTCTTTTCAAGCATTTGACGGTGAGCTAGAGATGAAGTGAGTAGGGACCACAGAGAGATGTGATCTTGGGTTTGCTTAAGCTGCGTGAGGATGGGATCTTCTTTCTCAGGATCTGATGTCTCTGACTCTTTATTGAAGACCTTCTTTGTACTCTTGGGGTCTGACTGGTAGATATGTCCGGACCTTATGAGTAGGTTTCTGCTCACATGTCGTACGGAGACCATGGCATTTTTGCAGATTCTGCGAAGATTTTGGCTATAGACAATGGTGGAGATTTAAGTGGATATTCGGGTGGACATGAGTCACAATCTCCTAGGAGAGAAGCTTCTAGAGACAATTCATCTAATGACAGCATATAACAAGAAGAATGACTATCATTAATAAATTTTGAAGTACAATCTATCTCCTCATCACTATAAAACTCAGAGTCTGCCACAATAGGTTTGGCTAGATCACTAAGGTTTGTTGCTAAACTATCTTTGTCTAAGGAAAGCCTAGGATCTTCGAGCTAGCCCTTGTTGATCAACCTTTGAATTGACTTCTTTAATCCGGTGCACTCTTCGGTGGTGTGACCGGTAATCTGGTGATAGTCACAGAACTTCTTTGGATCGTCGGAGAATGGTACGCAGTAATTTTCGGGTCTCTCGAGTAAGCCCCTTGCTAGTAATTTCTCGAGCATGCCGGTCATAGTGGTTCATAGCCTTTCAAAGGCATCAGCCAAATCTGAGACATCCATTCGTTTCTCTTCTTCAATCTTGGCTATAATCTCCCTTGGATCGGTTAGCACTTGGTCATTGATCAACTTCTGTAATGCACGCTTTAGCTGTGAGCATTCATCGGTGGTATGCCCGGTGATGTTGTGGAAGTTGCAGAACTTCATCGGATCACTGCTTGGATGAGACTCGTAGGCTTTTAGTGGTTTGAGCACCCCCATTCTTGATAAACCACAGAACAAGGATTTCACATCTAACTGCAGTTGCTTGAAGGCTTCGACCATTTCTAGGATGCTAGCGTCATCTTCAGTTATTTCCACCATATTGACATCCATGGCGATAATCTTTCTTGGGTCTGTAATGACATTATCCTTGATGAGTTTCTGCACGATTCGCTTGATGGTGAAGCACTCGTTGTTGGTGTGACCGGACACCCTATGGTAGTAGCAGAACTTGGACATGTCGCATGTTGGTGTTGGTGCCCTAGGCACGTTTGTTAAACGTTGTATAAGTTATCATTTTATTCATAATGATAAAGAGATAATAAGATTATTATTATGGCTCGTGTTTGCTTATAATAATCTCCGTCCCTAGAGCTTGTTAAGCACTAGTATAAAGGCTAAATGATCATGGGATGATCATGTTAGATTTATGGGTACTTGTTTGGAACAAGGTACTGGACATGACCCGCGGTATGAGATTTATGTCATTGTCGATGTCATATATAAATCTCATATTAGTTATGTCATTTGAATCCTTAGACATGAAGTTATTATAGTCTTCCACTTGATGAAGATTATATTTGACATATTCAAACGCTGCCTTAACACGGTAGTTATAAAGGGTATGATTGGCATAATCGGATTCACGTAGGGAAGAATAATAAGCTAAATGGATTTGTCCCTCTTCGGAGAGATGTCAAGCTTGGGCCCCTCGAAGGAATGATGTTGATGAAATGTTTGGCCAAACTCAAATGGATTGATTGGATCAATGTCATTTGGATTATCAACATATTCGGAATCGAGAAAGTATTGAACAATACAAGTTGACTTATTAACCATGACTTGTGTTCAATGACATCGTGGACAAAGGGATTATGACATGTTCTAAAGGAATGCGAACTTGTATCTAGTTACACTATTTGGGTAGGTATGACGGTTTGCTAGAACCTAATCATATCTTATGGGTTCATGTTTGGGCTCATTGCCAACTTAGTGTAATCCTAGAGGGTCACACACGAATAGAACGAATCATAAAGGACTAAATTGGAATTATGGAAGAATGTCAGATTTTGGCTCTGGCACGGTCGTGCGCCTTAAAATGGCACGGCCGTGCCATAAATCCAAACCAAGGCAAAACCTGTCGGCATGTTTGGCACGACCGTGCCAAGAAGACAAGCACGACCGTGCCGAAAATGGTCGACATGGGGGAATCATGCGGACCTGATGGCACGACCGTGCCAGAATATAGGGCACGACCGTGCCAGTCAAGTCGGCCAGAGTTCCTTGTTGCCTAATTTGGTGACGGGATTTATGGTTCCTATGTCCTTAAGGGTTAAGGATTAGGACCTATTTAAGGATCCTTTTTACAGCCATTAGACATATTGTTATGAGTGCCTCCAAAGGGTTTTGGGAGGTTATTTTCTTGTTCTAAGATCCCAAAAGTGAAGAACAAGAATATTCATAATTCCATATAGTTCTTACAATTGTGAAAGCGTGTTTCATAATTTGGTCTAGCAACCAAGATCAAGTGTTCTTGATATTCGTTCGTGGTGTGGATACCGCTAGAGGGTGAAACTTATCATCTTCATAGTTCGTGATTCTTGCTTTGTTCGTGATCAAGATTTCAAGCCTCCATCGAATTCAAAGTTGCAAAATCAAAGGCATCAAGGGTTAGTATTCTAGTATTCATTATGTTGTATTTGACTTAATCTCAGAAAAAGGATCTATGGGCTTTAGGTTTCATAAATTTTAAATGCTTAATTCCGCTGCGCATGGTACTATGAAACCCAACATCGCACCCATGATTAGGCCATTGAAATCCAGGTTCCACAGGAGTTATCAACCCGATCTTGACTAGTCCTCCGAATAGAGCATTCATGTCTAGTCCCAATTCAGCGAAGGCGTCCACCATTTCTAGAATGCCGATGTTACCTCCGATGACTTCGACCATGTTCACGCCACCATTGTTGGGGAGTGGGTTTGCTACGGTGTTCGGACCTTTAGGATTTTCAATCTTTCCATCGGCTATGAGCTTTTGTATGGCTCACTTGAGTAATATGAAATCATCGGTAGTATGGTCGATGTAGTGATGGTACTTGCAGAATTTCTTTGCGTCAAGGTTAGCCCTTTTAGTCAAGGGTTCATAATTCTCAAGTGGCTTGATCAAACCCTTCTTTAGCAATACTTTAAAGACTTTACTAGTAGGCATGCCGAAGTCGTCGAAATTATCTTATTTCCGAGGAAAACTGTTTGTCACTGCTTGAACATCAAAAGCGGAGTTGTCTTGGACCATACTCACTTGACCAGTGACTTCTTTAGATTTGGGAGTGGTACTTGTCGGAGCTTTGTAGCGTAAAGAGGTATTTCCACTTTTGGCAGTTTCTTTAATAACACCGGTAATTCCGGCTTCGTGTCTGACCCTAGCATCGACCATTTCCCGTAGATCGGGGAAGTAACCATTACCAATCACAACCCTGAGCTCGGCCAACAAGCATTTGAAGAAGATTTGCTTTTGTTCCTTTGCCTTAGGAGGGTATTGAACTTCTGCTAACTTGTGGTTCCACCTCTTGTAGAAGTCGTAGATAGGCTCGCCAGGCCTTTGCATTATGTTCTCTAAATCAGTACGGTTGACGTGATACTTCTCACAGAAAGTAGCGGTGATTTGTTCCCATGTCTCTCATTCGGAGGGATCCAAACTTAAGAACCAACGGAGGGCAATTCCGTCCAAGGTGGTGTGGAAGACTCGGGCCATTTGCTCGTTAGTACAGTCATGAGCTCTCATAGCTAGCACATAACTGTCGAGATGAGTCTTGGGATAAGTAATGCTATGGAATGTAGAGACCTTCGGCATCTTGAAGTCTCTGGGTAGAGCACCCACATTACTTGGGTCAATAGTTTTGACTATTGGAGCGGATTGCTTGGAGACCATGTCGGATAGCTTGCGAATCTGTTCTTGCATGGCCACCACTAGAGGGTGATTGGAGAAATCTGTGCTACCATAGGCTTGAGTAGCGAGAGGATCAGTAGAGATTGTAGGTACGGCAGCACCGATGCTCAACGGTAGTGAAGGCGGTGGCAACTTGGTAGAGGACAAGTAACTACCCATCAATTCTGGTGACGGCTCATACGGACCCTTGCTGGAGGTTGCTTTGGTACCGAAATCAGGAGGAGGAACCCTTTGGTAATTGGGCACCTTGAGAGGAATAGCATCATCATTGGCAGGGTAAGTCACAGGCACTGTCTCGTCTTCAATAAGAATAGCCTCCCCATTATGGAAGCTAGTTTCTACACCTTTCTTCTTCATTTCGGTGTGAAGATGATCCTTTCTAAAGACTTGCTTCGGTCCTCGAGCTTTGAGACCTTTAGCATGAGGTTTGTGAAGAAAGCATGGAGAGGTGGCGGAATGTCCGAGGGCTTGATGCTGGCGGCGATATCTGGATTGTCAGAGGCAGCGGAGACCGGCGGAGTGGAGATACAAGGAGTAGTAGGCTCTGATGATGGAGTCATCGTTGATGCAGAGACTGAAGACTGAGCTTGCGGAAGGCTTGACCGTTGAAAACGACCACCGGAACGGACCCAAACTTGCTTCTCTGTAGAGGTAGCGGACGAGAGGTTTAGGACGGGACAAGGCTCATGCATTGTATTTTGTTATTTACGAAACAATTATTATTAGTCCTAATGGTTGGAATGGATACCCCTTTTTGGGGTTACTATCTACAAAACCTGGATCAGTGGAGGTCATCACTACGTCTATAGACCCCTCGTTTTTCACCTGTATTGCACCTCCCAAACGGACAATTTGGGCGAGGGTCCTATAGGGCAAGCGACTTCCACCGACCTAACGGATCCTAGCGACTAACCCTTTTTTAAAGGCATTTAACGTAACGTTTATGTTACTTCCGTTAAGTTTTTAACGAGTTGAGATCCTTGTACAAAGTATCACTCGGCTTACTATATGCACACCCTTGTAGGGAATTTCATTTTTTGTGCTTTTTTTTTTCTCTCGAAGGATCTTGACTCATTGAAGACTTAACGGATGACGGCATGAACGACACGTTAATTGTCTATAAAGAAAAGCTAGTCAAACCAACCGGTCAACTTTGGAGTGTCCTAGACTCTGTGAGTGCATGGTTTCAAAATGAACAAGGGGATTAACCTCGACTGCTTCATAAGTGAAAACAGTGAGTTAGATAGCCCGGGTGCCACGAAGATAGAGGCGACAGGATCACCAAAATCTGTGCACTCAGCGGAGTATCCAGTAGGGTGTACAGTGTGACACGGACCTAGTGGTAGTGTGCAGAGTAGAACTAGTTATTTTTAGGGAGAAAACAGAGAGTTTTTTGTATTTACATGTATGCAATGCAAAACAGTTAGAAGGGGTACAATAGGAAATAGTTAAGATGTTAACGCACTAAAGTACAAGGGAAGCAAATATATACAAGAGATAAAGTACAGGGGGGAAAGAAACAAGTAAGTATAATCATGATATTGATGAAAGTTTGACCCTATATGTTTGAAGATGTTCAAAGATAGTCCCCAGCAGAGTCGCCACTGTGAATACCCCTTTCCGACGATGCGGGCGACGCACGGGAAGTCTTTCTTTTTATTTATCTTTATTTATCTTTTCTATGGGATTAGGATATTCAAGTTGGCATTTAACCTATTAAGAGTCGCCACGTTGTTTTTATTGAGCTAAAACATTAAGAAAAAGCTAACAAAGAGGGTTCGGGGGTCAAGTTACGACAAGAGAAGAATATTATGTTATCACTCCTATCGCCCGATAGATCGGACTTTCTATCATGATGAGTGTGTTAGTAGTGTGTTAGTGATTGAGACCGGATCCGAAGATTGCCTACGTTCCCCTCGTGATGAGAAGCTCAGGTCAGCGTAGTTCGCAATTAATCGGAATAGAGAGAGGAAGCGGGATCATGTATAATGAAGGGGGAGGAGAAAGAATCATGCAAGATGATCACATCATAGAATAATGATTATACCATTGATAAGATCAATGTGTAGTCCTCATATTCATCCTTGGAGAGTTATTGATCATGGGAATATTTACCTAAAGTTTAGGGTTTAGAAGTAGTTCCTAGATCTTGGAGATCATCATCGGCTATACAATATAAACAGGGATTAAAACATTAGGTCTAGCATGTTATGCATGGGATAAGCCGTAGATCTAGCATAATAATAAGAACATCATGAACATGTATGAATGAACAAATAAACATGAAGATCACTACCCTAGTCATAGAGCATATTATGAATTCTAGCAAGAACATGAAGAACACGTTATGAATCATATGAATATAGATGTATAAACATGATGAAACTAGCATAAATCGGATCTAAACTAAGAAGACATGACAAATTCTCACCAATCTTGACAAGAACGAAGTCGAATCTCTAGCGCGGATTCGCCGGACCTTCGGGATTGCTAGAAAGGCTTGAAGAGAGAGTTCTGCCGTCAGTTTGGCTTGTAGAACTCAGGGGAGAGAATTGTGTATCGAAATAATGAACTGAGGTCATCTATTTATAAGAAAACTTGACCCGGGAGAAGTGGCCGCCCGGCCGGTCCTGGAGATTGACATAATTTTCGAGGTATGTCTATCTGGACTCTGAAGGATGATCAGATAAGCCTATCTTCGATCCCTCATCCGATCAGTCGTTGATATCTTCTTATCTGGGCTTTTCGGGAAATCCTGGATAAGTCCTGCGCAGCTCATAAATACCTGGGAGGTCCCTGTGAGTTCTAGAATGCCTAATAACTCATTTTCAGGTTGGTTACTAACAGGATGGAAAAAAAAGAGAGAGAAATAGGGAGAGAGAAAGTGAGGGAGAGATAAAAAAACTTACCTTCCATATGCTCCTAGCGCTAACTAAAAATCGCGCACGCATTAGGGAGGAAGAGGGGCAATTTGGTCCAACGAAAATTCCAACGACTTTTTGGTGGGTTTCCAAAATATCTGTCCTTATTGGTTGTTTTCATTTGAGTTAGGGACTTATTGGTCAAAGCCTCAACAAAAAAAAAAAAAAATCTGGGCCAATGGGTCGCTACCACGTGGCAGATTTTGAGTGGAGCATGGGTTGGGATCCTACACTTCGCGTAGAATGTTGTACACGAGTCACAGGTCGATCCGTCTCTTCTATGATACCGATCTAGATATTCTCACAAGAGACCACCTCTGTATTTGATATTCGTTATAAATTGGGGGGAAAATTTGCAATATACATGAAAGAAATCCTATATTCAGGTGGACAAATACTTGTGTTACAAACCCCACAAGAAGTTCCTAAAGCACCCCGGCTACTGACGACCACCTCCAACTCTCATTCCATGCCGCCACCAATGACCTAGCTAATCGTTATCGAGATGATGATTTGAAAATTGACAGAATTAAAGCTACAGCAAATTGAAGAGTGTAATTTCATTGGGTATTATGTGCGATATTGTAGATACCCCGGGAAAACCCCACTTGGTTAGAGCGGTGAATTATCCTAGTATGTCTAATTGATTTTAAGAGTCGCCACCTATGTTTTAGAGGAACATAAGAAAAACCTAAAAAAAAGCCAATTTTATATACAAAACCAGAGATTCGGGAAAAGATGGGTTCGGGGGTTAGGTGACGGAGTGGGAAGTACTTAAACACCCACTCCGCCCCGCTTATGCGGGTCTTGCTACTTTTGGTGTTCTAATGCGTGAGAAAGTCCTTCGATTTATTAATATACGAGTGCTAACAATTACAATGAAAAGAAAGGGGAAATATACAAAGGAAAATAAAAGAGAGTTGTTTTATTTATTTAATGGTAAAGATTACATGTCAAACTTATTCTAACAATTATGTTAAGAAAAGAATGGTAAATTAAAGTAGAGATTAAAATGTAGGGAGATAACCTTAACCAACTTTAATGTAGTAAAGTGATCATTTGGTCATATCCCAATTGATGGGGATTGCATACATTACTAAGACATGTAAAATAAGAGAAGAAGAATAAAGTACCTTAAGAAAGAGGACTTCAAACTTGGACTTGAAAATGGTGTTGTTGTAGAGAAATTGTTGTAGAACAATTTGTGTAGAGTCTTGTTACTAAGGACTCTTGTTGGGAGAATTTATGTATAGTGTAGTTGTAGATGATAAAAGTTTTTGTCCAAAAAGAGAGTTCTAAAAGTCTAGAGTTTTGGCTAGAGAGAAAATGTTGAGGTCCCCTTTCTAAGGTAGAAGAAGGGGGTTCTTATAGGTAAAAAAAGAGAGGGAAAGGTTAGAGGGAAAAGATGATCATCCATATGAAATGGAATTGACCAATCAAAAATAAGATAAATAAAATAATAAATGAAAGAGAATAAAAGAAATAAAGATAAAATCATTTGTTTTTGGGAAAAGGCTAGAATAAAGGATTTGGGAGTTACAAAATAAGGGGGGATGAATGTGGATGTAAAAAAAGTGTTTTTTGTAATCAAGAAAGGATGTTGTAAATAAGAAAAGGGAGGGAAAAATGATGCAATCCGTTACTGCCATATCGGGAGGCGCGCGCTTCCAGCTTTTGGGGCGAGAGGCACGCGCGGGCCGTGTACAGTATCGGAGGCGCCCGCGTCTGAGAAAGACAGAATGACTCTAAAATTAATTCTGTTATGCAGTTTAGTCCAAAACTAACGGAATCAGTTAGGAACTTAACTGAAGTAATAGAAATTAACAAAAACAAGTTAAATAAAAATACTATGTATGCAATCGGAGTGAGAGGTCCAAGGCGGGGTGTCTACAGAGCCCCTCGGCGACGTGGATTGCAAAGCAAAACGCGTCGACGAAAGAAAGACAACCGCCAAGGACATCGACAAGAGAAAACAAAGACTCGATAAAACATGAATTTGAAATTTGCGAAGGATAGGGGTGCGCTCCCTGTGTGAGCAGATTTATTGATATAGAAAGGATATGACGGGATCCGTTTTGCTGAAGCGGGATCCATTTGCTGAAGCGGGATCCGTTTGCTGAAGCGGGATCCGTTTGCTGATGCGTGATCCGTTTGCTGAAGCGGGATCCGTTTGCTGAAGCGGGATCCGTTTGCTGATGCGGGATCCGTTTGCTGAAGCGGGATCCGTTTGCTGAAGCGGGATCCGTTTGCTGATGGCGGGATCCGTTTGCTGATGCGGGATCCGTTTGCTAAAGCAGGATCCGTTTGTTGATGCGGGATCCTTTTGCTGATGCAGGATCCGTTTGCTGATGCGGGATCCATTTGCTGATGCGGGATCCATTTACGGATGGCGGGAACCGAGGCTCCGTCTGCCTATATGTGATATTGTTGTGTTGCTTGATGGAAAGGTGGTGATTTTGCGGCTCACCATGGACCGAGTTGTTATCATTGAACTGTAATTGTTTGACTCTGTGGGATGCAGGCGTAGTTGACGGCGGATCACTTTCTGCTGGGGATGAAGTGCCTTGAGTTGCAGATGCTGTTGACCTTGTGGTGGTACCTGTTAAGTGTGTGCTTTGCAGGTATATGTGCTTGTGACATGTATGAGATGTGAAATGGCAATTATGAGAGAAATTGTGCTTGTGGTGTGATGTGATTTGAAGGCAGTTTTGCATGAGAGAGAATTTTTGTAAGAATGGAGAAAGTGATTTTGTGTGCGGTGTGATTTGAGGAAAGCCTCGGATGTATTCGTACCTTCACTTACCATTGCCGTTGGATGGATTAGTGTTGTGGTGGTGGATGCCTTGATGCTTTTGATGAAGAATGTCCATGCTTTCGATGGAGAATGATAATGTTGGTGATGATGAATTGTTTTTGCCTTTGATGGAGTGTTGGTGAGATGGTATTCTGGGTGATGGGTTGGTCGTACCAAAAGGCTGCCTACGTATCCCTTTAAAAGAATCAGACCAGCGTAGTTCAAGGATGATGGAGAATGCTGGGGGAGAATGCTAGGAGCAAAGCAAAAAGGAAACACATAATTTTGCGCAAGAAGAAAGAAAAATCTTCTTTTTTTTTAGAAGGAAAAGAATATGTACGCATGTGAGAAAAAGATTATTTTTTTTTAGTTCGTGGGTGAACCATTTTAACCATTGTGTGTTTGTAAAGCCAACCCAAGATCAAGTCATGTTCAATCGAAGTCCGGATTGCCTTGCTTGAATTCTGTTGCCGTTGTGTCCAACGAAAAGTGATTTCTAGCCCCAAGATATGTGTCAGTTATGGGGATCCAAAAGACATTCGATGCCGAGATAAGGGGTTGCTGATTATAAAGCCCCTAGAATGCCTTTGATGCCAAACTATGAGAGACTTGCATAGCCCCAAGATGAATCGACTCTTGACCTTTTCAAATAAATCACCTTTTGCTGTTGACGTGAGCAAGCTCCAAGAGATGATCATTGATACCAAGCTTCGAGAGATTACTAAGCCCCAAGTGCCGTGGGCTTGTTGTTTGCGAGCTTGTAGATGGCGGGATGTGAAGACCTTTCGGTGTGAAGCTCCAACTTATCTTGGCATTGTATTGAGAGCAGATGCACCATTAGGTAGAACTCATGAAAGTGATCTTCCTCTTGTTTGGAGATGAATGGCCCTTTTTTTTTGTGGTTGGTACCCAAGTGGCGGAGGGTCCATATTGAAAATGCAGTAGAATCTTCAGGAAATGTCTCGTGGGAGATGGTGATGTTGTTGCGGATGATAGGGTTTTGACATGATAAAGTCTCAAACGGTACGTTTGCTTGAGTCTTCTTGAGTCGAACTAATAACGGATCTTCGAATGCAGCCTGTGCTTTTGATCTTGGAGAAGAGGGTGCAGTACTTGCAGAAACATTGGGACTGGCCGAGGCATTTTCCGCTATAACCCAGTCACGTGAGTTTAGCATATTGAATATTTTTCCTTTTCTCTAAGACTTCCTTCATAATCTCGCTGAAAGTTCTAACAAAAATCATCAAATTCATTCATAACATTGGAGCCCTTATTCAAAGTCGTGGGATATGGTGATGTTGTTGTGGAAGATAAGGCCTTGGCGTGATAAAATCTAAAACGGTATGTTTGCTTGAGTCTTCTTGAGTTTAACTAATAACGGATATTCGGGTGCAGCCTGCGCTTTTGATCTTGGAGAAGGGGGTGCAGTACTTGCAGAAACATTGGGATTGGCCGTAACTCTGGTCGAGTTATCATATTGGCATTTCCTTGAATCCTTTTCCTTTTCTCTAAGACTTCCTTCATGATCTCGTTGTAAGTTCTAACAAAAATCATCAAATTCATTCATAACATCGGAGCCCTCATTTAAAACCAAGAGACCTTTGACTTGAGGTGTTGGGAGACCCTTGAAGCTTGATCTCTTTCATATAAGACTTCTCCATATCGCATTGCTTGAGCATTGTTGTCCCAAAAGACTGTCGGTTGCGAAGCCCCAATATTGCCCTTTGCTTGTATCACTGTAATGCCGTAGCCCAAAAGATTGTAGATTGCGAAGCCCCTTGAGACCTTCGGTGCCGAATTGAGGAAGCTTCCAATGTTGCACATGACTCCGCCGGGGACACTGAAGTGAATTTCTTCTTGCCGAGAGAGCCTTTAAAACTTGATCGTACCCCCTAGAGTGACACCATTGATTAGGAGTGGAACGAGAAGGGCCTATCCTTGATCGGGGGAACAAGTATGAGCATACATGACAAGAAGGTGCTTCTCGACATTCCTTTTGAGAGACTTTAAGGATAGCCTCACACATCTTTCTTGATCGTAGCCCCTAGGGCTCATTAACTGTCAAATGAAGCAAAAGAAGCTCTCGTTCTTGAGTCACATAGCCCCTAGGGCGTCTTCATTTGTCGAGCAAAGCAAGAGACTCGTCCTCGTGTGGGGGAACAAACACAAGAGGACATGGCAAGAGTTACGCCATTTCTCGGCATACATACGTGTAGAAGCTCGAAAATTGAGTCACATGTTGTGGCCATTTGTGATCCAAACCAATTGGCTTGCTGGGGATTACTTGTGCAACCTCGGGCCTTCTTTTCATGAACCCAAAGATTTAACACTGCTGGAGAACAATATCCCAAAACAACCTTTGATTGTGCTACATCTTGTCGAGCCTTTTGCCATTCCAAAGTTGACTCGGTGGGGAATTGGCTTGCTGAGGAGATTCAATGTTGAACTTGTGTCTTCATTAGAGGCCGGGGATCTCTATTTCTCTTTCCCTTCTCTCTCTCACTCTCTTATTTTTTTTATGGCGCACAATGTTTTTTGCGTAGACCGCCCTTTCGGGTTTTCAATCTAGCGGGCATCTCTTTTGCGTCTTCATTTTTTTTTACTCAATTGATGAGGAAGTGTGCATTGACTCTAGATGAGGATGAGAGGCATGTGATTTTGCGGTGAGGACCTTTTGTCACTAATGATGAGTGACATTGACTTGGCTAGGGAAGTATCCCCTAGTATTGACTTTGTATATATTTGTTGAATGACTCACGAAGGCAAGTAAGTCATTAAGAGAGAAGAGAATGAAAGCCCCAATTTGATTACAAGAAATTGGGAGTATGCAGAAAGAATAGAAGCCCTAGACTCGACAAGGAACGGAAAGTGATTCCAAATCTAGGAAAGTTGTTCAATCTTGAAGTGATTAATTCATTGGCAAATGAATCGTACAAAGATGTCTTGACAAGTTCGAGATGAAGGCCGATCACCATAACGCGCTAGGGCTAAAAATATCTTCTTTCTTGCATGAGACCGGACCCGAAGGTTGCCTACGTTCCTCCAGTGTAGAGGCTCAGGTCACCGTAGTTCTTGTGTATGCTCCATTCGTCGAGGTGGTTGTTGCTTCGTCCTTCATCGGTGGAATGATGTTGATCTTGTACTTCTTTGATTGAGGGGGATTTTTTTTTTTTTTTTGTGGTCTAACTTTTGCCTAGGTTGATTTGAGGATTTCAACCTAGTGAGTTTTTTTTTTTTATATCCCCTTTTGAAAAATTTGCTTCATGATTGTTGCTCCACCTTTCTTTGTCTTGATTTCGTCGTTGTTGATGTCTTCGTTGTTGATGCCGTCGTCGATGTTTAGCCTCTAGGCGTTCAAGTGATAGCCTTTGTTCTAAAACGTGTTTTAGACATCTTTTCATCATTTTACCAAGAATTAAACTGAACAACTTGGAAGAGTGTATGAGGACAAGAACGACTTTTTATTTGATGACTCAATGGACTCGTGACGAGAGAAAACATTAATGCACACTTAAGAGGACTTTTGACTCTCTTTTTTTATATCCTATTTCTAGGTAGAGAAAGAGAAACGGAGATTGTTGTCGTCGTCCTCATTGTCGTTGTAGTCTTCATTGTCATTGTAGTCTTCCATGTCACTACATTCGTCCATGTCGTTGCTCGGATTGCTCGGGAACCCTTTGTCGTTGAAGCTTGTGTCATAGGAGGATTCGGCCACTTCTCGGAGCAAATTGTCAATTCTCATTCCCGCATCATACATGCTTGAAAAATCGGGATGAAAAGCCTCACTAAGATGAGTGCGGTAGTCCATTTTTAAACATTTCAAGAAGATGTTCATTTGTTCCTTCTTTGAGGGCCTATCAATGACCTCGGCTAGCTTGTCATTCCAACGGCGGTAGAAGTCCCCAAATGATTCATTACCCCCTTGCACGGTGCTCTCCAACTCTTTCTTGGTGGGACGGAACATGGAGTTGCCTTGATATTGTGACTTGAAGGAAAGCATTGCGGCATCCCAATTGAGGCGGGTGGAAACTGGAAGACCCATATACAAATCTTTTGCGACCCCCTCGAGAGTAAGCGGGAAGCATTGTGCCATTATTTGAGGAGACACTTTCTTTGGTAGCATGGCCCAAATGTAGGAGTCAATATGAGCGTCGGGGCAAGAGTTGCCATTAAACTTGCCGATGTCGGGCATCTTGAACTTTTCGGGAAGGGCCTCCATAGTATTTATGAGAATAGAAGCATGATGAAGATCGGTGCTCAGGCCCTTGTGCAAATCTAGCCCATTAAGCCTTTGGTCAATGTAGGACATGAGAGTGTTGACCAAACCGGTATCGATACTTTGGACCTTTCTTTCATTCGTGAGCCCCTTCAATTGGTTCTCAAGTTTGGCTACTTCCTTCTTATGGGCCGCTTTCAGATGCTCGTAGTGGGCTCGCCGTAAATCATCCTTGCGGCGGACATTCTCGGCTAGTGTATCAATTTACCCTTTCAATGCCATTACCATGCGGAATAGCCCTTCGTTGGACACGGGAATGTTCTCACCATTGTTGTTACTGTTGGAAGCCATCGGACCTAGGGAGGAACATGGTTGATCTTAGGATGACCCCACAAATACATTTTGAATCAAATGATTTAACTCACGAACAAGAGAAAATACTCAAACCACATAAAGAAAAATGACTTTTTTTATTTATTTACAAAAGTCGGAAGGACGTTGTCCTTTTTGGGGTTTCTAGAAAAATAGTGGAATCGTCACACTAGTATATAGACCATCTCGCGGTCCCATATACTCATCGGATTCCACCACGCTTGTGATACCTACATGTGTCGGGATTAAACTACATTAATGTCATTAAGCATACATGCGGGGACGGATTTTTTATTTTCGTCCATAATAACTGTTGGGTTTCGATCAAACATGCGCAGCGGAATAAAGCATTTAAATTTTTAATGAAACCCAAAGCCATAGATCCGTTCATATGATTAAATCAAATACGACATGAGAATAAAGGAATAAACTAACCCTTGATGATTTTTGATTTCTAGCTTTTGAACTTGGTGGAGATTTTGAAACTTGATCAAGAACGCGAACCTTGAAGATGATGAGCTTCACCCTCTAGCGGTATCCACACCACGAACGAATATCAAGCAACTTCTTGATCTTGGTTGCTAGACCAAATTGTGAAACACACTTTCACAATTGCAAGAACTATATGGAATTATGAATATTCTTGTTCTTCACCTTTTGGGATCTTAGAACAAGAAAATTAACCTCTCAAAACCTTATGGAGGCACTCACAATCATGTGTCTAATGGCTGCTGAAAGGATCTTTAAATAGGTCCCAATCCTTAACCCTTAAGGACTTAGGAATCCTAAATCCCGTCACCAAATTAGGCAACAAGGAATTCTGGCCGACTTGACTGGCACGGTCGTGCCCTATAATCTGGCACGGTCGTGCCATCAGCTCCGCGTGATTTCCCCAGTCGACCAATTTCGGCACGTTCTTCTTGGCACGGTCGTGCCAAACATGTCGACAGATTTGCCTTGGTTTGGATTTATGGCACGGCCGTGCCATTTTAAGGCGCACGACCGTGCCAGAGCCAAAACCTGACATTTTTCCATAATTCCAATTTAGTCCTTTATGATTCGTTCTATTTGTGTGTGACCCTCTAGGATTACACTAAGTTGGCAATGGGCTCAAACATGACCCCATAAGATATGATTAGGTTCTAGCAAACCGTCATACCTATCCAAATAGTGTAACTAGATACAATTTCGCATTCCTTTAGAATATGTCACAATCCCTTTGTCCATGATGTCATTGAACACAAGTCATGGTCAAACGGTCAACTTGTTTTGTTCAATACTTTCTCGATTCCGAATATGTTGATAATCCAAATGACATTGATCCAATCAATTCATTTGAGTCCGGCCGAACATTTCATCAACATCATTCCTACGAGAGGCCCAAGCTTGACATCTCTCCGAGGAGGGACAAATCCATTTAGCTTATTATTCTTCCCTACGTGAATCCGATTATGCCAATCATACCCTTTATAACTACTTGTTTAAAAGTAGCGTTTGAATATGTCAAACATAATGTTCATCAAGTGGAAGACTATAATAACTTCATGTCTAAGGATTCAAATGACATAACTAATATGAGATATATGTACGACATAGACCATGACATAAATCTCATAGAGCGGGTCATGTCCAGTACCTTGTTCCAAACAAGTACCCATAAATCTAACATGATCATCCCATGATCATTTAGCCTTTATACTAGTGCTTAACAAGTACTAGGGATGGAGATTATTATAAGTAAACATGAACAACAATAATAATCAAAACATCTCTTTATTGATATGAAATAAATGATAACAATTACAACGTTTATTAAACGTGCCTAGGGCACCACTACCAACAATCTCCCACTTGCCCTAGGCCCAATCTCCCATGTATCTAATACCCATGGACCTAACATGACCATCATGTTTAGCTTGTGGAAGTCCTTTTGTTAGCGGGTCCGCAACATTGTCATCAGTAGGTACTCTGCATATATTTACGTCTCCCCTATCAACGATCTCTCGAATGATATGAAAACGCCTAAGTATGTGTTTGGATTTCTGATGTGCTCTTGGTTCCTTTGCTTGAGCAATAGCACCATTATTATCGCAATAAAGGTCTATTGGATTAGCAATACTAGGAACCACTTCAAGTTCAGTTATGAACTTCTTAATCCTGTAGACACCCCGCCTTGGACCTCTCACCCCGATTGCACATTTGATTTTGTGTTTCTCCCCATTTTAAGTGTTCCTCGTGAGTTCCTGTCACTTCCGTTAAGTTCCTGACTGACTTCGTTAAGTCCAGGGACTAAACTGAATGACAGGGCTGACTTTCTAGTCCATTCTGTCAAAATTGCCTTCTCTGAGTCGCGCGCCTCCTACAGGAGGAGCCAGGCGCGCGCGCCTCCCGCCCCCAAAGCAGGAAGCGCGCGCCTCTGGGCATCAGTTACAGATTTCTGGCCAGGATTCCCTCCCTTGCTCAATTTACAGGATTTTGCCCGGGAAGGATTTCTTGGTGACTGAGTTTTGGCACCAAAAACACCCCTCTTTCACCTATAAAAACCTCTCTTTACCTCCATTTTCAAGGATCGAAAACTTAGACCGAAAATTGAACTTACAAAAACTATACCAAAATCACTTTCTAAAGGTTCTCCAAGGATCTCTCCAAGCAATATTTGAAGTTCTCCGAATTGTAGGTAAAAGTTCATCTTTTCCTTTCTTTTCTACTTCATCTCCTCTCTCTCTTTTTATTTTAATCAAATGTGCAATCACCCAAATCATTTTGGGACATGACTCTAGTGATCACCTCATCTCATTGAGGTTGGTTAAGGAGTTATCTCCTACATTCCAAATCCTATTTTAAACCCCCCTTTTTATAACTTAAAGAAGAAGAAGAAGAACGTTACCATTCATGTAGATTTTGATCAAGCAAGACCAACTTTAGTTGGGCGAGATGGGTGTTTCGGTACTTCCCATCTCGTAATCTAACCCCCGAACCTCAAAACAAAGAATCTCTGTTTTCGTAATCAAATTTAGGCTACAATCAATAGGTTTTTCTTATGTTCCTCAAAACATAGGTGGCGACTCTAAAACAAGTTAGACATCCTAGGATGACACCACGCGCTCGAGCCTAAGGCCGTGGTTCTCCCCCCGGGGTATCTACAGTGGCGACTCCGCTGGGGACCTTTGAGGGTTAAACTTGCATTCTGATCGAAATCTACATCTTTTCTGGGCATTCTGTTTCCTGATGGGGGAGGCGCGCGCGTCTGGCCTTTTAAGCCTAAGGCGCGCGCATCCCGCATCAAGAACCAGAATCGCCCACTTCTTCATGTTCTTCATCTTCTTCTTCTGTTATTCTGCACTAATCACTTCTGCAGGGGTTACAATATGAACATGGGACCAGGGCAATCCCCTGAGTCCAAGGTCTGACATTCTGACAGGTGTACCCCAGAAGCGCGCGCCTCCCATAAGCATTGCGCCATGCGCGCGCGTCTCACTTCAGCACTCAGAGGCGCACGCTTCTGGGTTGATTCCCAGAACAGAAACAGGTTTCAGTGACTAAGCAGTACAGTGGGGTGTGGGCACAGTTGCCTGCATCAGAACAGAATTGAACCCTCGGACTGTTTTAATTTTGTGTTTTATTTACCGGTCACACGGGTGACTCGGGAGTTGTAATTTTATGTGCTTATGTGTTTTGTGTGTTTTTCTTTCTTTTCAAAAAAAAATAAAAAAAAAATTTTGTCGCTTGTTAGACCCCACACTACATGCACATATTCCTATGAACTGCTCACTATCGAGTCGCACAAGTCCAACCCCAAACCCGTCGAGGCCCGTCCTAGAAAGTTTCAAGCTCCACCAGACCTTGGCTCTTTCGAAGCGGTAAACCTCAGCCCGTGGCGTAGTTCAAGACTACATGCCGGGGGTGACCTTTGAGCCTCATATTCAAGCCGAGCACAAACCACACAATTCTAGTTAGGGTCTAACACTCCGTGACTCAAGTCGGTTTCCATGTACCGAGATTTCCCTAAACTAATGTCTTCAAATCATACATGCCAACTTGTTGAAAGGGACGCAATAAAAATCCGTCCCCAAAAGTGGTTATTTTGGACGAAAATAAAAATCCGTCCCCGCATGTATGCTTTACTACATTAATTTAGTCTAATCCCGATACATGTAGGATTCACAAGCGTGATGGAATCCGATGAGTATATGGGACCGCGAGATGGTCTATATACTAGTGTGACGATTCCATTATTTTCTTAGAAACCCCAAAAGGGATTCATTCCCTCCGACTTATAAAAAAAAAAAAAAAAGAGTCTTTTCTTATGTGGTTCGAGTCGTGTGCCCAACTGTGTGCTCTAAGCCTCTTCATGGACCGCAAGTGTTACTCAAGACTGACAAGGGCCTCTTCTGCAATATAGGTTCAATTGGTACTTACAAAGTCTACCGGGATTCAGCAAATCGGTTAGTCCGTGAAGAGATCACTCCAACAGCTCCAACATCAACCATGACCGGCAGCAGCAACACCATGTCTCTCGAACAGCTCTCAACTATGGTCCAACTCCTCCAAGAGCAAGTCTCCACCCTTAACAAGGAGGCACAAAGCAAAGATGACATTTGGCAATCCCACCTCGACAGCCAAAGGGAGGCCCACGAGGCCGAAATGGAGCTAATGAAAGAAAAGCTCACCAACCTTGCCAAGGGAAAGAACAAGAACAATGATGATGAATCCGAATGGACCGAGGGTTTGTTCAAAAGTCCGTATGTCAGCACTCGCACCAAGAAAATGGGGGAACCGAGTTCCGAGAACAACGAGCCCAAAATGGTGGATTCTATCATGGCCTACATCGACCAAAAATTCAATGGGCTCAACATGGGGAAAGGCTCCGACACAAGCCTTTATCAATCATCCATCCTCATGAGTACTATGGCCGCTCTTCCCGATAAGTTCAAGATGCCCGACATAAGCAAATTCAAGGGCAACTCTTGTCCTATGGCTCACATCGAGACTTATATTTGGGCAATGGTTCCAAAGAAGGTCTCCACCAAGGTGATGGCTCAATGCTTTCCTCTCACTCTCGATGGGGCGGCAAAAGATTGGTATGCTACTCTCCCGCTCACTGTCCGTCTTGATTGGGACTCCGCCATGCTTGCCTTCAAGAACCAATACCAAGGCAACACCACTCACCGGCCCACAAGGAAAGAGCTAGAGAACACTACTCAACGAGACAATGAGTCCTTCATCGACTTCACAAGGAGATGGAATGACAAACTCTCTGAAATTGTTGAGAGGCCGAACACAAAAGAGCAAATGGACATATTTCTCAAGTGTCTCAAGATTGATCTCCGCACCCACCTAAGTGGGGCTTGCTACTCCGACTTCTCCCAAATGTATGAGGCGGGGGTACGCATGGATGACTTGCTCAAGGAGATTAAGAAGACCACTCCTACTTACCGCTACAAGGCCGCTTCCAACTCCACAAAAGAGGCCTCGGTCAACGCCGTCACTATTGACAAGGGGAATTACAAAAAGGTTCCTCCACCTCAAGGGAAAAGGCCCCGAAGTGACCGTGTGTACACGCCTCTCCAAGGCATGACTCAAACCGAAGTGTTCGAGGTCCTCAAGGCAAAGGGTCAAGTCACACCCGTGCAAGGGTACCAACCCAAGACGATCCACGACAATCATGCTCACCACAAATATTGTGGCTACCACCAATATAGTGGCCACACCACCGAGGAATGCTTCGTTCTCCGCAATGTCATTCAAGATCTCATAGATAAGAAAGAATTTGTAGTGACTAATGACGAGCACGTCAATGTAATAGAGATAGGAGAACTTGAGGGGACCACCCATTCAATCCCAATTGTGAATGGGGGCCCCAATGTTATGAATAAAATTGACAATTCTTGTTATGTAGTGACTTATGATGAGGTAATGAGGGAAGTACTAGAGAATAGGAAAAAGAAGCAAGATGGGAACGTCAATATGCTAACTCGATCCGGTCGAGTCATAGCAAGCAACCCTTCCACTTCCGCACCGAGCTCCTCTTCTCAAAGGCCGCAAGCTCACAACACTCCCGAAGATCCTCTACTTGTCCAACTCAAGAAAACTCAAGCCAACATCTCTATTTGGGACCTCATTGCATCCTCAAAGAAACATCGAGATCTTGTCATCCGCAATCTCGATGATACATCAGTTTCTCCCGATACTACTCCCGAGGACCTCACAGCAATGATTGGTCACATTCACTTTGGCAACGTCATCACCTTTGCCGATATGGACCTTCCACCGTTTGGTTCCGACCACAACGAAGCTATTTACCTCAAGATACGAGCAAGGGGGAGGCCCGTCTCAAGAGTCTTAGTGGACGGTGGTTCCGCACTCAATCTCATGCCTGGTAGAATCATGGGCATACTGGGGCTTAAGGATTCTGATTTAAAGCCCTCTACTCAAGTAATCCGAGGTTATGACAGCACCGCCCGTACAGTCATGGGTATGATCGAAATTGACATTGAGTTTGGAAGCATGGTCATGTCCGTTCCATTCCAAGTGCTTGATATCCCAGCCTCGTTCAACTTACTGTTGGGTCGACCATGGATTCATAATGCTAATGCCGTACCGTCAACTCTCCACCAATGTGTCAAGATCCGAAATGGTGATGAAATAGTGACCGTAATGGCTGAAAACATTACTATCCACAGAAAAGGTGAGCCCGTCCACCAAGTTCAGCACGGTCTACCAGACTCCACTCTCTCCGGAGTCTCAATCAACGCCATTGACAAAGAAGGGGGGAATGGATCATGGACCCCCAGCAATCACAAAGTACTCCGCATGATGAGGGATATGGACTACTTCCCTGGTTTAGGCTTAGGGAAATATCAGCAAGGAATCCTACAACCCGTGCAAGTCCCATTTGTCAAGAACACATTCGGTTTGGGGTACGAGCCTTCCGAAGAAGACTTGAAGCAAGAACAAGCAATCAAGAGCGAAAAGGCCCGAGCTCGTAAAGAAGGCCGTCGGTATGAAGTCCCTAACCTAAGGCCTTACCGCAAGACGTTGAATGGATATTTTGTCCGCCAGGGGGAAGACATTCCATACATGATCTTTCCCGAGCCGTGGGTTAACAATAAAGGTGTCAAAAAGCCTGGCCTCGAAATCTTCTCCGATTGTGAGATCCAGAAATCCGAAAGGGAACCAACTCCCATGTCGCCCCGTGAATGGTGGGGAAGGAAGGTGACTATAGAGTCCGAGACAGAAATCACCGTGGGGGAAGAACTGACAGATTTAGCCTCCATGTTCGAAGAGCTTGCCATAATGAATGAATGCCAAGTCAACGCCATCCATGACACCGTCATCATGAACGAGACCATCAGTGAGATCCCGCCAAGCTCCGAGCCGATCATCAATTGGTATTCAACAAAAGGACCTGTGGTATCCGAGGAATTCTTAGTCCAAGAAATGGGTTGCATACCCCGCACAGCAACAAAGGAAGAGCAGCTTACACTTACTTTCGAGTCCGAGAGTGTCTCTAATACCCTCACCCAAGAGGATTTAGAGGCCATAGCCGAGCGTGTGTTTCCTTTCTTTGCTAATGAAAAATTTGATATTTCTGAGTACCCTGAGATTGCAAACATCATAAATGATGAATTAACTAATAATGAACTTAACGAACAAGTTAATAACGATTCAAATTATGATGAAATAGACCACGAAAACACAACATACTTAAATGAACTTTCTCAACAAGTCCGTAGTCGTGGCGAGAATGGTCCAAAGGATGACGAAGAATTGCAGGTTGTTAATCTGGGTACCGAAGAAGAGCCAAAAGAAACCAAGATTGGAAGCTTCTTCAAGGGAGACGACAGATACAGATTGACTGCATTACTACGGGAGTTCGTGGATGCGTTCGCATGGTCATACAAAGACATGCCGGGTTTAGACAGAAAGGTAGCGGAGCACAGGATTCCGATCAGAGAAGATGCCAGGCCAGTAAAGCAGAAGCTCAGGAAGATTAAGCCAGAATGGTCTCTGCAGGTCAAAGAAGAGATTGAGAAGCTCCTCAGCGTGGGTTTCTCAAGGTTATCGAGTATCCGACATGGTTGGTTCGCTCATTTGTGGATGGGTTCGCTGGGTACAATCAGATTCTCATGGCCGAGGAAGATCAACATAAGACAGCCTTCACAACACCGTGGGGGACCTTCTGCTACACAGTCATGCCGTTTGGGTTAAGAAACGCTGGGGCTTCCTACCAAAGAGCCGTGACGGACTTGTTCCACGATATGATTCACAAAGAAATCGAGGTCTATGTGGACGACATGATCATTCACTCCAAAGGGACCGATGGTCAACATTTGACCGATCTCCGCAAGTTCTTCGAAAGGCTTCGTCAACACAAGATGAGGCTCAACCCTGCAAAGTGCACATTCGGGGTTATCCGAGGCAAAGTTCTTGGTTATATGGTCACTGAAAGGGGAATCGAAGTAGACCCCTCCAAAATCAAGGCAATCATTGACATGCCCCCTCCGAAGACGCAGAAAGAGATTAAAGGTTTCATGGGCAGACTACAATACATCAGTCGGTTTGTGCACCAACTCACTTCCATGTGCGAGCCAATCTTCAAGTTACTCAAGAAGAATGTGGCTCTAGAATGGACCGACGCATGCCAAGAAGCCTTCGAGCAAGTGAAGCATTATTTAACGTGCCCTCCTGTTCTAGTTCCGCCACACAAGGAGAAACCTCTGTTGCTTTATCTCACTGTCAATGATGAAGCCCTAGGGGCTATGTTAGCACAAGAGCAACGAGAGTCCACAAAGGAGAACGCCATTTATTTTGTCAGTCGCCGATTCCAAGGAGGCGAAAAGAACTACTCTGTCCTAGAGAAGTCATGTGCAGCATTGGTTTGGGTCACTCAAAAGCTCAAACACTATATGGAAGCTTTTCCGATCAAGCTAGTAGCAAAGGTGGACCCGCTCCGCTACATCTTTGAGAAGCCTTTCATGTCAACAAGAATAGCCAAATGGTACTTCATGCTCGCCGGCTACGATATCACTTACGTCACACTAAAATCCGTCAGGGGGAAAGTGTTCAGTGACCAGCTTGCCGAATTCTCGTGTGACGAAGTGAAGGGGAAGATGTACAGTTCCCCGACGAGCATTTAATTTGTACCACAACCGAGGAAGACAAGTGGCAACTTTTTTTCGATGGCGCCGCCAATAAACACGGTTTTGGTATAGGGGTATTGCTTGTCGATCCAAAAGACATCTACACTCCCATTGCCATACGCCTGGAATTCGAAGCTACCAACAACATTGCCGAGTACGAAGCATGCATAGCAGGGCTCGAAGCAGCTCTCGAAAGAAACGTCACGGAACTAGAAGTGTTCGGCGACTCTTTGCTTCTTATCAATCAGCAATCGGGTAAATGGCGAACCCAAGACCCGACTCTCCAACAGTATGGTCAGCACCTTGAAGAACTGGTTGAACAATTCCAAGAGATCACTTTCAACTACCTGCCAAGGGATAAGAATCGCTTCGCCGATGCACTGGCCACTATAGCTTCATTAGTTGAAATGCCCAAAGGAAAAACGGTGAAGCCTTTCAAAATTGATCGAAGGAACAGTCCGGCATATTGCATGAGTATCGAGATCAACGAGGTTCAAACAAACTCTCCGTGGTATTCAGATATCATGAACTTCCTCAAAGACGGCACTTATCCCGAGAACATCAATAAGAAGTCTCAAGCAGCTCTGCAAAGGTTAGCCTCTCGGTATGTACTGATTGGAGACCGAGTATATAAAAGGCACCACGACGGGATCAATCTCTTATGCGCCAATGTGACCGAAGCTCAAGAGATAATGTGTGAAGTGCACGAAGGAGAATGTGGACCCCAATGAATGGGTTTATGCTAGTCAAGAAGATACTTCGCATTGGTTACTATTGGAGCACTATGAACGAGACTGTATCGAGAAAGTCAAAAGGTGTGCCAAGTGCCAATTCCACGCTAATCTGCAACATGCTCCACCCTCACAACTTTACAACATGGTCACACCTTGGCCTTTCTCTTGTTGGGGGATAGACATCATCGGTAAAGTTCATCCTGCCGGGAGCAATGGGCAGTCATTCGTCCTAGTGGCAGTCGACTACTTCACAAAGTGGGTCGAAGCACAAGCCTATCGAACCCTCAACGCCAAGAAAGTGGCCGAATTTGTTAAGATTAATATCATGTGCCGATACGGCGTGCCTCATGAAATCATTTCCGACAACGGCTCTCACTTCAAGAAGAAAATGGATGCACTTTTGGTAGAATACAAGATCACCAAGCACAAGTCATCTCCTTACCGGCCCCAAGCAAATGGCGCAGTCGAAGCAGCAAATAAGACCATCGAGACCATCGTCAAGAAGATGGCCTCAACAGGAAGGGATTGGCCCGAGAAGCTACCATTAGCATTGTGGGGCTACCGCACATCGATACGATCCGCAACAGGAGAAACTCCTTATGCATTGGTCTATGGTTCTGAAGCCGTACTCCCTATCGAACTTGAAGTCCCATCTCTACGGGTCCTCCTCGAGAATCAAGTCAACGAGGTCAACTGGATGCAGAGTCGATACGAACAGCTAGCCTTACTCGACGAGAAAAGGTTAAGGGCACTCGAACGCACGAGAGCATATCAGCAAAGGATGGCAAGAGCTTTCAACAAAAAAGTGAAGCCTCGAAACATCAATGTGGGAGATTTGGTCTTAAGACAACATCCTCCTAATACCATGAATCCCCTGGGGAAATGGGGACCCCGATGGATCGGTCCGTACGTGGTCAAAAAGATACTAAGCGGTGGTGCAGTCCGGCTCGTGGATTTAGATGGTGACCAGCTGCCAAAGGAGGTCAACCTCGACAAGCTCAAGAGGTTCTATGCTTAATAACAAAGACCATTAAAAAAAAAACAAAAAAAAAAAAATCGCTCGCTAGGTTGAAAACCCGCAAGGGCGGCCTAGGCAAAAATTAGAGCACGTGCAAAAAAGAAGCCCGCTAGATTGAAAACCCGCAAGGGCGGTCTAGGCAAAAAACAGGGTGCACATAAAAAAAAAAAAAAAAAAAAAAAAAAGGGTCTTTGTTTGTTTGAACTACGAAGACCTGAGCCTCCCAACTGGAGGAACGTAGGCAACCTTCGGGTGCGGTCTAAAACATATCAAAAATACCCAATTCACTTCAAATAACAAAATGCAATTTTTATTCATTCAATGAATTATTCAAACCATTACAACGGATTTATTGAGCAACAAAAGACATCAAAATATTAAATCCTAAAACAAAGTGGTCTAAATTGCAATCTCTTAGGGTACTAAGAAAAATCCAATTTTCTCTTAGCTTTCAAAGGACCGCCCGATCGTCTTTCAATCCTTTTCTTCTTGGGTAACGAAGGAGCACTAATACGCACCGAAACCTTCTGTGCTGCAGCACGTCTCCTAGAATAAAAGTCATCCAAAGGAGTACCGAAAGGGGTCAGCGAAATGTTACTCGAATCAACAGCAGCCTCTCTATATCTCAAAGTGCTGCTAGGCTCAAAACCCTGTCCCAACAACTCGGCACGAAGCACATCAACCCAAGTGATGCCACGGTAAAGGGTGCCAAATAAATAATCCAAGTAGCTCTCGGGAAGGAAGACACTCCCCCGATGCAGAGGAGCGAAAGCCCAACGATTGCGGTCATCTCCCCAAGCCGATTGAAGCTCACTCGAGAAGTCAGGACCCATGTAAGCAACTGGACGAAGCATTCCATCCCTCGGAAAAGGAATTGTCTGTTGGCGACCAAACTGCCGCAGAACCCGCTCTGGCTGGTAAAAGAAGAAGAATCTCTCAAACCGGGCACAACCACGTGCTGAAAACCAAGAGTCCATTCCACAAAAGGACGAAGACCCCAAGAAGGAGGACACCACTCAATATCGACGGTCACCCGAGAGGCAAAGAATTTCTTCCAATCCTCTTCAGATAAATCCCGGATCAACAACTTCCTCCTATGAACAGCAAAAGGAGACAAATCACCATCCGGAGAATAAATTCTGAAGTGTTCTCGGAGCCATATGGTCAAGAGCAAAGGGCTTCCCCGACACATCTTGCCCGTCCTGTTGTAACTCATCAAGACCATGCAACGTCTCCCCTACATAAGAGGAATTACACTAAATCGCTGGTCCTTAGCTTGCAAAATAATCTCAGCCAACTGCGCGTCCGCAGTCCCGAAAGGTGTAACAAACAATACTTCGCTGAAGAGACAAACAGCCATGGCATTTCTTTTGAAAGATTGAACCACCGGGTCCTCCGAGTGCAAACTGAAGAACATCGGCAACTCAGTTATGTCAATCACGGTACCGTGCAACATCTTCCTCACATCCTCAACAGGGAGATTCAGTAACTCAACCCAAGAGTCGACGGCACCACGGTGATATTTGGGGACGGCAATCCGACCGGCCAAAGGCACGCCAAGGATGGCCCCGAAATCGTCAACAGTCGGCACCATTTCATTAGCTGAAAGGTTGAAAGTATGGCTGTCGCAATCCCAGAAAGCCGCGGCAGCTCTCAACAAATCCCAATCCGGTTTCAACGTCCGCAAAGTGAAAAGAATTCGGAACCCGAAGTCTTTAATGAAGGCCTTCTTGGGATGGGTCTTGAAAGAATACACAAAAGTGCCCAAGTCCTTTTCATACGCACTAACGACCTTGGCGTCAAGGGCAAAAGAATTGGAAGCCATGGAAAATGTTGATCACAAGCGAAGTTAATCAATAATATGATGTTCAAAAATGGCAGAAAGGAGCTGTGAGAATCAAGTGGTCGAACAGAAGATGATATTATAGCTGTTGGAGGCTCTTTTGGTCAGCAAACGTCAAGCCCGGAATTCCGCCTCCCAGACGCGCGCGCCACCCGCCATCAGTATGAAGTGCGCGCGCGTCCAAGCCTACATAGGAAGGCGCGCGCCTCCCAGGTCTAAATCGCTTGAAGAAAAGGGCCTTGTCAGAGATCTCCAGCCTAAATCAAGACACTGTCCCGATCCTCGGACACCCAGTTGGGCACACCTTTTCTGGTCCGCCCTTAAGGCACGTCAAAAATCGAAAACAGGATAGAAACTCCCACTCATAAGTAGGCTGTCCTCTTCAAAATTCCGAGCTCCCTAAGTTCTGTCACGGGTGCCACGCCCCCCTCAAAAGTCAATCTCAACATTTCATCCCCAGAGGAACATTTTTCTGGTCGCGGTCAACTGTGCCCGTACCCCACAATTCAAAAGTCAAGTGTGACTCCAAATGGCACGAGACTTCAAAGCAATATTTCATCAAACGGATTCACTAACGGATTCGTCAACAAGGGTTCACCAACGGACTCATCCAAAGGATTCACTAACGGATTCATCAACGGATTCACCAACGGATTCGTCAACAAGGGTTCACCAACGGACTCATCCAAGGGATTCACTAACGGATTCATCAAACGGATTCACCAACGGATTCGTCAGCAAGGGTTCACCAACGGACTCATCCAAGGGATTCACTAACGGATTCATCAAAACGGATTCACCAACGGATTCGTCAGCAAGGGTTCACCAACGGACTCATCCAAGGGATTCACTAACGGATTCATCAAAGGATTCACCAACGGATTCGTCAACAAAGGTTCACCAACGGACTCATCCAAGGGATTCACTAACGGATTCATCAAACGGATTCACCAACGGATTCGTCAACAAGGGTTCACCACGGACTCATCCAAGGGATTCACTAACGGATTCATCAAACGGATTCACCAACGGATTCGTCAACAGGGTTCACCAACGGACTCATCCAAGGGATTCACTAACGGATTCATCAAACGGATTCACCAAAGATTCGTCAACAAGGGTTCACCAACGGACTCATCAAACGGATTCACCAACGGATTCGTCAACAAGGGTTCACCAACGGACTCATCAACGGATTCACCAACGGATTCGTCAACAAGGGTTCACCAACGGACCATCCAAGGGATTCACTAACGGATTCATCAAACGGATTTCACAACGGATTCGTCAACAAGGGTTCACCAACGGACTCATCCAAGGGATTCACTAACGGATTTCATCAAACGGATTCACCAACGGATTCGTCAACAAGGGTTCACCAACGGACT